>JAVKOQ010000203.1:0-94591 GCA_031835245.1 Balamuthia mandrillaris
GAGAGCGCTCTCTCTCTTGTCCGGGCTGCTCAGCTCCAACACCAACTGATAGATCCGTTCTTTGGAGACACTGCCTTCGGCAGAGGAAGAGGAGGGCGAGGAGGGAGAGACGAGTTGTTGTTGCTGCTGCTGGTGCAGTTGATGTTGGTGCTGAGGGTGTTGTTGTGGATGGCCGACAGACGAGGAGGAAGAAGAAGAGGGCATAGGGGGAAAAGCAGAGAGGGAGTTGAGAGAGGCCGCCATGGAGCTGGAGCTGGTGGGGGTTGGAGCGCGCCCATGCCCAGCCACCATGCCCAAGTAACTGCCGTTGGAGGCTGGGTGTGAGGATGAGGCAGAACCAGAGGAAGCAGAGGAAGGTGGCGGCGTTTGCATGCGTGACGCAAGGGAGTGTGTGGGCTGCATTTTGGGGTAGTGTGACATTGAGTGTGTGGTGGAAGTAATAGTACACAGTGGTGGTGGTGGTGGTGGGGAAAGAGTGAGGGTTTTGTTAAAGCTTCACAAAACTATTCTGGCACTGCGCATGAACGAAGAGGAGGAAGGGGGGAAAACAAAAGGGGGCACTGGCTTGAAGTCAACCAAGGCCTTGGTTGCTTGGTTGCTCTCTTTCTTTTTTCTTTTGGGTTCCCATAATGACGTCAGATGAGATCACAGATCAATTCCGGAGTTCAACCCATTCCTGAGACTCCGCGGAGGAATTTCGAGTATTTGCGGAAGGAATGCGGGAAACTTCGGCGCGGGTAATTTCAACGCATCCAAGCGGACCGGGGAAACCGTTGACAAGACCATCACCTGTTATCTCTCCCCCTTCCTTCCTTCCGCTCCGCTACGCGCGCGTTTGTTTCCTACTCTTTCTGAGAGGAGAAAAATCGTGTGGGTGGGTGTGATGGAGAACGAATGACGTGGTGGTGTTCGATAAAAAAAAAAAGTAAACAACAAAACCCATTTTTTGTATTATTTTTTGATATTTTTTGGATTTAAAAAAACACGGGATTGGTACGACGAGTGTGGCACAAGCGAGAGGAAGCGAAGATTTTTTTTTCCCCTTGTGCTTGGTGAACAGGAGTTTTTTGTTTTTTTGCAAACACGCAGGGCAACCGCTCTGTGTATTTCAGGCAGAAATTTGCACGAAATCAAGCAAGAAAGAAGGACAGCAAACTGCTCGACTGCCTGGAGAAATCTATCGCAAGTTCTTGTGTGTTTGGTGTAGGCTTTTTGTTCGTCAAAAAGCAAAAAAAAAGGTTTGTTTGTTCTTCTTTCTTTCTTCCTTTCTTCCTTCTTCTTGTTGCCCTCTCTCTTCTCTTCACATCTCCCCTGCACTATTCCAAGCTCTACTTTTGATTTTTTGAAGAGAGACAACAAAAAGGAGAAGAGACCACATCAAGTTTTGCTCATTCGTTTATTTCCCCTTCTTCTTCTTTGTTTTTGTTTTGTTTCAACAAAAAAAAAAAAAAAACAAAAGAGGCTGCCGTGTTTCACAGAAAACACTTTCATCGAGTTAGCTTTAGGCACTCACAGAAGAAAGAAAGGAGGGAGAGAGGAAAGCATTCACTCCTTGAGATGCTCAGCAGCACCAACTTTGGAATGAGCGTGGTGACGGTGTACATACGAAGCGAGACACAAACGCGGGACTCCTTGAGGAGGACCAAGAAGGTGGTGGACCTGTTCCAGACCAAGGGCCTGTCCATGCAACAGATCGACATTGTGGACGTTACCCCCTACCCCAAGTTGGGATCGTGGCTGGAAGGTCAAAGCCTGCAAGCAGAGTATCCTCTCGTCTTTGTTGGGGACACTTGGGTTGGCGTATGTACCCCAACCTTGCTCTTCTTACCATTCGAAGCATGAATGACTTACTTATTCTCTGCGTTGCTTCTTTTCTGCTATCTCTAAGTTTTTAGAAGACGTGGAAAAGGCCAACGCATCAGGAGAACTAGAAAAGCTTATGAAGGAGAGACTTCAAAAATGTTCGTTTTCAGCCTCGTTATCTTCTTTCCTTGAGACTTTCTAACCCTCTTTAATAGGCCTAACCGCAAAATCAACTATGGAATCAAGTGGCTACATAGGCAGCCTCTTGAACACAATGGCCTCAGCTTGGTCTCCTTCTTCCGCTTTGCCGCCCAACCTTCAATACCTCACACAACCACCTGACGATGGCGAAGAAGCAGAAGAAGTAGAGGCAGAAGAAGAACGAGAGCAAGCCGCGATAGACACAGAAACAACGCAGAGTCAAAACGACACCAACAACGGCCCAAAGCCGTTTTCGCAAAGGAAGATGGAAGACGAGTTTTGCGAACTTCGTTGTGAGAGCGGAGATGAAAGCACAGAGAGCGGCTTGGAAGAAGACTCGGCCTGCTCTTCTTCTAGCAGTAGCAGTACCAGTGGTGTATCTGCTCGAGTTGCCAGCGACAGTCTCTCCGACTTTATCAAGCTCAAAGATGAAGAGTTTGGTGATGAAGATGAAGTTGAAATTGAAGTCATGAGGACGAATTGGTTCTGGCGACGTATGCTATTCCTCCATCTTTTAAACACTATTCTTCTGTTTCCTCTGATGATTCTATTCCATTCAAAAACAGAGCAAAGTAGGATGCTCCGCTTTGGAAAGGAAACCTTTGAGCGGATAGACCCAAAAACAAATGAAACAAGAGCCATCTTTCGTTACTCCGCTATTGACAACATCTCGTTAAAAGATGACACAAATCTTGTGATAAGGTTAGTTCTCCTTCATTTTTTAAAATATATATTTCTTTTCCTTTGTTAATACCTTGTTCTCTTTCCATTGAAAACAGGTTTACGGATGGAACAGAACCACAATACATGCAAGCAGCTTCCATCCGAAAGACCAGACAGATAATCCACCTGTTGACCGAGAGAGGAGCCAGCTTGGGGCACATGGTCTACGTTTTGGATGGAAGAGGTAGTGGCAGCTAAAGTACATGGCCTTTTGCTTCCACGTTTTAACTACCTCTTTCTTTTTTGGTTATATTTTGGTTGTACATTTTTATCATTTCTTTGTGGATAGTTTTTTTTTGTTGTGTGGAGGTGTGCAGAGGCAGTCTCACTTTTTTTGTGACTTTGTCATTCACGTTGTTGTTGCATCAGCAATCTTAGAATACAAGCATTCATTATTTATTATAACTTGTTCTCTCTCTCTCTCTCTTGTCTCGTATCTCTCTATTTCTCAAGTCTCTTATCTCTCGTTCTCTAGTCGCTCCTCTCTCTCCGGTCTCGTCTGCTCTCTCTTCCCTCCCTCCGGTCTCTTGTCCCTCCTGATATCACTTAATGGTGTTTTATAGCAAAGGAAAAAGCGGAGAAAAAGAAAGCACAGCAAATGCACCACACAGCAACACGCTCAGCAAACAAAAGGCAATACAAAAAAACATGGATGATGGAAGGAGGGCAATGCTGACGCCCCACCAGGCAAGCCCCAAACGACAAAAGCGCGCTCACCCTACTTCCGGCGATGGAGGCACAAGCAGCAACAGCCTCGCGCACGTTGCCCCTGCCAAGTCTAAGCGACCCTTGCGCAACCAAGTACCACAAGAACAGGCACAGGAACAGGAACGCAGCCTTGTGGAAGTACTGTTGCCAGAGGAGCTCGTTTGTCACGTTTTCTCCATGCTTCCCAAAGGCATGCTCGCCATTGCTGGCAGGACGTGCCGTCGGTGGTTCTACTGCTGCCCCCTCTCCTACCGCTTCAAGTTCGACATCACCACGCTCTGCAGCCGTTTATCGCTCTTGAAGTGGGCTCAACAAAATGGCTACTCGTTAGACAGGTACACATGTGCCGCTGCCGCTGCCCAAGGCAACACGTCTGTGCTTAGTTGGCTCCGCGATGAAGAGCAAGGCTGTCACTGGGACGAGCTCACTTGCAGAGGTGCTGCTCTGCACGGACACTTGGAAGTGCTGCGGTGGCTTCGTGACAGAGGGTGCCCCTGGAGCGCCACGGTTTGTAGCAGCGCTGCCAGGAACGGCCATTTGGAGCTGCTGAAATGGGCGCGTCGGGCAGGCTGCGATTGGGACGAAGAAGTGTGCAGAATGGCGGCGAAGGAAGGTCGTTTGGATGTTCTGAGATGGGCGATGGAGCACGGTTGCCCTTGGGACGAGACGGCTTGCGCGGAAGCAGCCAGAAGCGGGCACTTGGAGATTGTTAAATGGATGCTGGATCACAAAGCTGGGGAGGTAGAGTTTGATCCGGTGTTCACTTGTACCTACGCCGCCTCAGGAGGACAGCTGGACGTGCTCAAGCTTCTTCGGGAACGAGGGTGCCAGTGGAGCGCGAACGTTTGCAGCAGCGCCGCCAAGAATGGCCATTTGGAGCTGCTGAAATGGGCTCGTCAAGATGGCTGTCCTTGGGACTCGCAAGTGTTCTTCAAGGCCGCCATGAACGGACACTTAGAGGTGATCCAATGGGCCTATGAGCAAGGTTGTCCTTGGCCCATATACACTTGTTGGTCTCCTCGCTCCGTCAGTGATGCTGCAGCAAGTAATGGTCACGTTCATGTATTGAAGTGGATTCGTAGAAGCGTGAAAAGTTATGCTCATCGTCATCCCTGGAATGAGAGCACATGCGCTGCGGCAGCACGAGGAGGTCAGTTGGAGACGCTGAAGTGGCTCCGTGAGGAAGGGCACTGTTGTTGGGATGAAGAGGTTTGTGTGGAGGCAGCAAAGAATGGTCACCTGGAAGTGTTGCAATGGGCCAGAGATAATGGATGCCCTTGGGACGAAAGGGTGTTCCGCGCTGCTGCTGAGGGAGGTCATTTAGAGGTGCTCCAGTGGGCGCAACGGAACGGATGTGCCTAAAAGTCCTCAGTTTTTAAGGGCAGACCAAGCACACCATGGGAGAACAGAAGCAAAAAAAGAGTACTATCGTAAATGAAGAAAATTCGCAATATATCCAAATAATTGTATCGTTTATGGAAAATTATCGTAATATATCTGCAAATTTATGGATTCCTATAATTACAAAGAAAAAAAATAAATTGGAGACGAATAGAGACACAAGAAGAAGAAGGCAAGGTTTGTTGGGTTACGTTCTTGTTATGTCCACCTCGTGAACCTTACTCTCCTCTCTCTCTCTCTCTCTCTCGACGTTTCTTCCAAAGGTTCTTTTTTTTTAAAAAAAATCATGTACGAGGCGGACGATTGCTACCAAGCTGTTTTGGAGGAGGAAGACTCTTCGGCGTCCTCCTCCTCTCCCTCGAGCAGAGCAAGGGCCGAGTTGGTTCAAGCGCAAGCCCAAGCTCGTGCGCAACTCTTTGCTCCTTCCTCTTCGCCGACCACCACCGCGCGAGCCAACTGGTCCGTTTCCTCGGCTAGCGGCGGCGGCGTGGACAGCGGCTATGCCACGGGTTACGCCTATGAAGCCGAGTTTGACGAGGAGGACAGCATTAGCTCCAGCGGTAGTGGCAGCAGCGGCAGTTCCAACACCAACGTAGGCGTCGCGGCTTTGAAGACAGTAGTTCTTCCTGAACGTATTTGGGTCAAGGTATGTTTTTGTTTTTTTTTTTTTTCAAAAAAATACTTTTAGCCTCCCATCTGATGACTCTAAACAAATAATAAAAACTGCGTGCAGATCTTTGAGTACGTTGGAGGGGAGTCGTTGGATGTTGCCTCGCGTGTGTGCCAGCTGTGGCAACGTTTGAGCAAGGACAGGGCGGCCGAAGAACGGCCTGCCGAAAAGAGCCTTTCCGTCTGCGACTACTGGGCCGCCCTTGCCTTGGAGCAAATCAAAGAAATCAAGCTTAAAGGTTCCATTCTTCTTCAAGCCCTTGCTCTATATACTCGTTCTTCTCTCTCTGCTTCTCTTGCTTCTGCTTTTCTCTCTCTCACCCAACACGTAACTTTATGAAAAAAAGACAAGAAATACTACGAAGAGAAGAAGAAAAGGGAGAAGGAACGCTCTCAGAGAGTAGATGACTCAGCGGTGGAATACAAGCCCACCGACACCAGAATCGACTACTTGACCTCCACTATCTCGCTCATTCGCGAATACTTACCTCGTCAAGCTCGTACTTTGAAGGTTTATTATGCTTCTTGTTCCTCTTTCTTCTTCCATCGTTGACCCAGCAAATAAAAACTAACAACCACTGTTATGGTTTTTTTTTCCAGATGCAACAAAGTTTGATAGGGGATGAGGAACGGAGAAGTTTTCTCAACAAGCTTGTTGTCATCCTCACAAAAAACCTGCAAGAGACAAGCGTAACGCTGAGCAAAATATTGGAGGGCAAGTTCTCCGTGAACGAGAACTTTGACATCTTTGAGCTCATTTTGAGGCGTTACTATGAGCAGTTGAGGGCCATGTTTCCTCCGTTCTCTCGAAGGAGTCCTCCAAAGTCGGTCAAGCCAGCCATCCCTTCTAAGCTCATCACCGACACTAGGGTATCGCTATCTTCGTTGATTTTGTTTTTTTTTTATATTGTTTTCTCGACTCTCTCTCTTTTTCTGCTGTTTGTGTGCTGTTATACCCTTCCCAAACGAACCAGAATAACATATAACTTTCTATATTTAAAAAGGCACGTTTAGTTTGGGACAGTCGTATTGGAAGAGATAAATACCATGTCGACTTTGAGGTTTCTACCTTCCTCATAATCCATATTTTCAATCGTTTTGCTCTTGTCTCACATGTTCTCTCTCTTCCTCCCTTCTTATTCAGACATTTTACACAGATGTTATTTGCGAAGTATTTCCTAGCATTACAGCCAATCATGAATGTCATCATTACTTTAGCTATTTTCTCAACTTTCCTCCCGATAACATGGTCACCACCTACAAGTTTGTTTTTTTTTTTTCGTTCTCTCTTCTTTTTTTTTTTCTATTTTTATTAACTTAAAAAAAATAGGTGGGAAGTATTAACGAGACTCTTTGGCCCGTTTAATGAGTTTGTGAACAACTTTCAAAAGTATGTGCTTGAAAAAGGTTTTCTGGGCTTGGTTGATCGTATCGGTGCTGAAGAGCAGCTCAAGGACCATCCTGATTGCGTTCTTCTTCGTTTCAGCAGAACTTATCCCACTTGTTTGGTATGTTTGTTCTTTCTTTCATTTTCGTTTGCTTCTTCATCTTGTTCTTCTTGTTCTTCTTCTTCTTCTTCTTCTTCTTCTCTTTTTCTTCTTCTTCTTCTTCTTCTTCTTCTTCTTTCATTTCTATCTTACTCAATTGTTTATTGTGGTTGTTAAAAAAAATTAGGCGTTCAGCTTTACAACAAAAGACGGCAAGTTCGACCATTACACCAACAACCCGGTGTGGAATGATCATCCTCCTTTTAAAGACAAGCGCAGCCCTGAACAAGCCAAAGACAACATCCCCATCGGAGAGTTCCTCCAAAAATTATTCTTTGCAAAGGGATACAAGCTTTTACCTAAACGAGTTGATGGCAAAAGCGTTGCTGAGCAGGTTTGTGATAGTAAGGGAAGAGAGAGAGAGAGAGAGAGAGAGAGAAAGAGAGAGAGAATAAATCGCTAACCATGCTTATCGAACAGAGAACAATGTCAGCTTATGCTTCGTACCCAAATCCATATCTGTGCAGCGCTCTGTCAGACGAAGAAGAACAAGCAACTCCCTACTTAGATGACAGCTATATAGTAGACAGTCAAATCAACAAATCTACTTCTTTCTCTACAAACAATAACCGCCCAGCGTCAACGGGTTACATCGAAGATGAAGAAGAGGAGGAAGGGTTGGCATACAGTAGCCCTACTCTCGTCCCTAAAACAACAACAAAGTTACAAAGTCCAAAGTTTGCCACGAAACAGGTTCAGAAGAAAGAAGTTCAGGAAGAGAATCCCTACGTTGATGATATTTACAGTCTAGCAGAAGAACCTAACGACGAGCCGTTCGCTCAACGAGAAAGATCCGTTTCCAAGACGACCTACTCTCGCTTTGAGCTGTCATCCACCGAAGCTTTTCCTGCTGTTAAACCGGAGAAAGAGAAGAAGAAAGAAAAGATTGACATAGAGCAGGAGTTGGAAAACGCTTCTGCTGTTTATGCGGACTCATCCGTTCTTGACCTTGAAGCTAAACGTGGATTATCCCAACAAGAAACAAGCGAATGGACAATGACCCCAAGTGCAGCTGATAATTACTTGGACTGCGGATACACTGATACTAACTTTAACTTTGAAGAAGGAGAAGAAGAAAGCCCAAAATCATCACCACGAGCAGCCGCTTCCTCTACCACCACTACTCCTTCTTCATGGAAAGATGTGGAGAACGAACTCTTAGTCGAAGGAGAGGAATACGGAGAATCTCCTCTTCTTGGAGCTTTTCGACCCGAAGTTACATCGACGGCTGCTGTCAACACTCCTGCAAGCGATGACATTTACGCTGCGGCTGCTGAACTGGACCTTGTTGCTGGCGAAGAGGACGAGAAAGAAACGCACCAAAACGAAGCTGAAGCCTCATCATCAACGCACCAGAACGAGGAATATGCAGAACCTGCTGGCTTGGTGGGAGGCGTCGCGCAAACAGAACAAGTGGAGGAAGAGCAAGATACCGAACGGGACGCGGAATATGCGGAACCTATTGACTTGGTGGGAGGAGTTGAACCAGCTGAAATCGTCTCCAACAATGAAGACAAAGAGGAAGATGAATCGCACTTGCAACAAGAGGAGAAACAGGGATTGCAAGCTGAATATGCAGAGCCGATTGATTTGGTGGAAGGGGTAGAACAAGCGACAGAGAAGGCTGCATCATCGGCATCATCGTCATCCTCTTCAACAATATCAACTCCTGCACCGACGACGACTATTCCTTATAAGGAGCTGACGCAAAGACACCTCCTTCCAGCTCATATTGATCAGTCCGCTCTTGAGGTAGAGTTTGCACTCTCTCTCTCTCTCTCTCTCTCTCTCTCTCTCTCTCTCTACTGACCCTTCATTTATTTTAAACAAACATCAGCAATATCTTTCGGATGAGGAGTTTATAACTGTGTTCAAACAGACACGCAAAGAGTTTTATGGGATGAAGGCTTGGAAGCAAGTCAACAAAAAAAAGGCCGTTGGACTTTTTTAACACAGCACTTCTCCTTTGTACTCTTCCCCTTATTGGTGCACAAAAGCCCCTTTTGTTCTTGTATTTTTGTTATTGCTAAAGTAAGCCTTCTCGATAAAATTATCTGGAATCTCAATTATTTAAAGAATGGTAGATACGCGTAGGACCCTTTGGAATCTCAACTATTGGTGGAATGATAAGAATTGGAAAAATTTAAAGTACGCGTGGCACGCAATAGAACAGCAAAGAAGAAGAGAGAAGCCATGCTTGCTAGACCCACCACCACCGCCGCTGCGGCTGCGGCTACGCCCCATAGTCGCGTGTGGTGGGTGCCGCTGGTGCGTGCCACGACGTCAAAGGCCAGATCACAACTGCTGCCACCGCCACTCCCACAGAACCGACTTCCCCCTCTCTCCTTCAGCACTGCCTCTGCCTCTTTCTCTACTCTCCGCGATCAAGACAGAGGCAGGCCTGACGCCAGCAGGCGCTTTGGTTCTCGAACGCACAGAGAGGAGGAGTCTTTGCCATACGTGCCGAAGCCTGTCACCGTCGTATCCCCAAGGCAAACTGTCAAAAGACCGGTGGCATTCGTAGAAGACGAAGAAGAAGAAGAAGAAGGAGAGGATGCCTTGGGCTACTACGACTATGCTCTCACAGAAGTAGATCAACCGACCAACGCGCTGTTGAAGGAAAAAGAAGAAGGGCTGCTCATGAGCGAAGCCGACATGAGCCGCATGCAAGAAATAGACGCGGCTAGGATGGAGATGCTGGCCAAGAAAGCGAGAGGGGAGTCTGTGGTCACGGCGGAGGAATGGCTGCGCGAGGCCGTCATCAAGTATGGCTTTGCCCCGCCGGAGCGCATTGCCAAGAGAATTGCCAGAAGTGGGCTATGCTCCAGAAGGACTGCTGAGAAGCTGATAGCGGAGGTATTATTCTCTCCTCTCTCTTTCTCTCCTCTGTCTCTTCTTTCCTCTCTTGTCAATAGAAAAATAAGAGATCTTTTGCGTCGAACCAGGGAATAGTGACAGTGGATGGTGTGCCGGTAGAAACTCCCGCAACCATCGTTGACCCCAACAACGTTGTGCGGATAGCTGGTCAACAGGTTCTTGTCTTTCCCCCATTCATTTGTTCAAGTGTTCGTTGCCATCCTAGATTCTTATCCTCGGTCCTTCTCTCGTTTGAACACAGCTTCCAAGACAGCCAATCCCAAAGGTCTACCTGCACTATAAGAAGCAAGGAGTGATAGTGACCCACCACGATCCTGAGGGGCGCGTTGCGTTATTTCCTCACCTACAGAACATGGGCCTTCCCAGATTGATATCGGTTGGCCGTTTGGACTTTACCAGCGAAGGCTTGCTTGTCTTGACGAACAACGCTAGCCTCGCTCAATATCTCGAGCACCCTAAGCATGCCTGGAAGAGAGAATACCGAGTTCGCGTTCGCGGACACGTAAGCCTTCCTTGTTCCTTTTCCTGCTTTCTTGTCGTTACCGATCCATATGTGTAACACCTTAATAACACTACAGCTGACACAACGGCATGTGGAACGACTTCGAGAGGGAGTAACAGTGGCAGGCATCCATTACGCCCCCATGAAGATAGAAAAGACACAACGCGTGCCAAGGAGACTGGAAGGACAGCTGGAACGTCAGAACATTTGGCTGAAGGTGGTTCTCGCGGAGGGAAAGAATAGGGAGATACGTCGGGTCTTTGAGCATCTCCGGTTAACTGTGACACGGATTGTTCGCACTAAATATGGGTATTGTCTCTTCTTTCTTTTTTGCTTTTGTTTTCCTTCGTTTTCATTCTTTGTTCCTTTTGTTCTCTTTTTTTTTTCTTTTGCTTGGTTTTGTACTCTGTTTTTAACCCTCTTGCTTTTGTTGCGTTAAAGTCCATTTACAATGGGCAATTTGCAATCAGGTATGTTTGCCTCCAACACACCGTTGTTACAATAGTTTTTTCTGATTTATCATTAATATCACAGGAGATACAAAGCCAGTGCCCCTCAAAAATTTTCTATTGGATAAATCCGACAAGTATTGGTGGGTCTGGTAACTTTAGGTCACCATCCATTCTCTTTGACGTCTAAACCAAAACCAAAAAAATTCATTCCTTATTTATGCTTCTTTGTTCTCTCTCTCTCTCTCTCTCTCTCTCTCTCTCTCTCTCCTTTCTTTTGCAACCCGTGGTGTTGTTCTCTCTCTCTCTCTCTCTCTCTCACGGTTGTTCATTTAACCACCTGCAAGAACCCATCCACTGCAATGGAATCCGCGCTATCCACGAGCACTTGGAGCCTTATCCTATTGCCTCATCTTCTTTTTCACCGCGATGGAATCGAAGCTAATGCCATTTACTGATGCATTCAAACTTTATCTAACCACGGAACCCTGTCAGGGCTCAAATGAACTGGCAAAGACGTTGACCGGTTCATTCCCTCTTAGCAAAAAGAACCCTCTGGAAGAGTGCCTGCAGCAAAAAGGAGACGCAGGGAATGCTTAAAAAAAAGAGATCGCCAGGCGTGGGGCTCGAACCCACGACCACAAGATTAAGAGTCTTGCGCTCTACCGACTGAGCTAGCCCGGCTTCGTGTCAAGCAAGAAAAATTTTTATGTTACGTACCTTTAACTCCTCCTCCTCAATTTTTCACAGGAAAGCATCAAACTTTCACTTTTTTTTTTGTTTAGCTGTTGGTTGCCTTCTTTGTGTAGAACTGTCTCAGGCTTTAGGTCAACGGAATGCATGTGGAGGACTTCTTCCGTTGGTTTTACATCACCGTGAAAATTCCCTCTGCCGAAATAAACAGTGACCTAGCTTGGTTCCTTTCTTTCTACGTATTGTAGAAAAAAAAATGGCTGCAAGAAGCTCTATTCAGGTTTTTCGGCTGATTGTTCAGTTGGAAAAGTTTGCTTCCCCGCATTTTGTACTTCCCCGATTTTCACCTTTTGATTATGGGTTAATTAGCCTCTCCCGTGTCCTCTCTCGGTACACTCTCCTATCCTCTCTCCTGTTATAGCTCGCGTCCTCTCTCCTGTCCTTGCCCACTGCCCTCTCTCCTGTCTCGCTTCTCATAAAAGTGTTTTATTACCGTGAAGAAAACTGGGGTAGTAGTTTAACCAGCAGTTACTTGGTCTTCTTCTTGGTTGGTGTTGCGTCTGTTCTTTCGTTGGCAGCTTGAAAGACCTGCAAAGCGATGGACACCAGAATAAGCACCACGCATGTCACATGGTAATACATGATCTCCAACAGCAGGCCCCTTTTCTGCTGCTCCACGGCTTCCAAATGGGTGAGGTTGGAGGTGATCATTGGGAGTTCAGAAAACTCTTCCTCCAAAGGGATGAGAATCGCGCCAAAGATGAATCCTCCGGCTGACAACAGAGCCAAGTTCAGCAACTTCAGCCCTCTCTGGTCGGCCGAGGACAAGAGCTCTTTGACCAAAATGACAAACAGCGCGACCAGCTGCACCACAACGGCTGGTATTACCACACTGGGTACTGCTTTGCGGTGCATACGATAATAGAAGCTTGCTACAGAAAGAAAAAGAGAGAGGTTTGTTGTTTGAAAGGGGGGGGGGGGGGGTAGTAAGGGATTGTTACCTTCTTCCAACCTATCATTGGAGGAAGAGAGGGCAGCAATGTCGAAGGCCAAATCCACACACACCACGCCCAGCAAGAACGCGAGTGGAAACAAGGCCACCGGCACCATTATGGACACCATTTTCTTCCTCTTTTTGTGGTATTGTTTGTTTCACGCCTTGTTTGTCTTCTTACTCCTCTACGGTCTTTTATTAAACGCAGAGGACAAGACAAACAAAAGCGTTTATTATTAATAAAAGCCAACAAGATTGCGGCAGCCCGCTTGGACCCTCGATGTCCTTTGTTTTTGCCGGTCGACGGTAGTCTCTCCTTGCCTCCCCGCCGACCCTCACGTAACACACACACATACCGCCGTAACAGTGACCCACTTATTTCGAAATAAACCTAAACTAAACCTTCATTCCCTCGACGTCCGGAGAGAGACGCGAGCGGTCCTCCTCCGTATTACTGCGAATAAGGGCATGTTTCAATAGCTTACATTTGGGGGGAGGGGAGGGGGGGGGGAAGTACGCATGGAGGAAGAATCGAACCCAAAGGGGGGGGGGAAGACAGCATCGCAGAAAGAATGTCGTTTTAAGGGCGTGAATACTGGGGTGACTTACATCAGAGAGGAAAATAAAGGTTGCATCCTGTCCGCGGGTCCACCATCACCTCCATCCTCGCCATCTGCTCCATCAGAAGCTGCCACGCCGCATCCGTACAACACGTAGGCGTACCCGAAGCAGCTGGGCTCATCCCCTGAAAATAGCTGGGCTCGGAGAGGACGATGTCATGAGCGTTGTCGCCATTGAAGTCGTAAACGGCAGAAAACGATGTCCATTCCGCATGGTACCCCAAAACAGTACGCCTTGCTGCTCGTCCATGTTCTCCAAAACGATGGTGGCGGGAGGATTGGCGGAGCCAAATACGAGATAGGCAGCTCCTGGGAAGTTGACGCCACCCGTAAGAGTGTCTTGCAACAATCTGACAAGAACATCGTCATAACCGTCGCCGTTCCAGTCTCCAGCAGGCACTATAGCATTCTCGCTAGGGGCTATGACGTACTCGGCACTAGTGATCTTTATTCCAATAGTCTCATCGTCAAGGTCGATGGCCAGGCTGAAGCTTCCGCGCCCGTCGTTCCAGTCGGGACTGCCAAAGAGGATGAAGGCGTTGTTATCCAAAGTGTGGATAAGCGTGTCACGACGGCCGTCGCCGTTGAAGTCTCCGCCCGGATTATAGAAGCCAGTAGAGACGCCTGTGGAGGTGAGCAAGAGCATGTCGTCCGCGCCAAGAGAGGCCACGTCGAGTGGGGTGTCGGAGTAGAGGGTTTTTTATTCGTTCCGAAGATGACTCCCATGAAAGTTTCATCAACTTCGAAGAGGAGGTCAGGATCGGCATCCAAATCGGTGGCTCGAACTTGTCTGCTATGTTTCTTCCTTTTCCTGCTTTCTGCATCTTCGCTGTTGATGACAAGGAGTCCGTTCTCTACGTTCGCAACGTCTTGCAATACCAAATAACCGTCCGCTATGGTCTCCTCTCTTCCAAAGAGAACGTCGGCCAGGCAGAGCAAAATAAGAAAAGTTTGGCGTGGCGGAGCTGGTCAACCATAGCGTTTAGAATGGTGTGGTTTGCTGGCGTTTGTGGTGGTGTTGGCAGTGGAAGGAAGGACTGTAAGAGCGAAAGTAAATAGGGGTATGAGAACGAAAAGTACGAGTTCTTATATCAGGACAGGTGTTGAGAAGGAAAGAAAAGAATGGGGATGACTTCCTCTCTCACGACTCCATCCATGCTTTTCTCAGTTGCTTTTGTTGGAAACAAACTGCTTTTGTTGTTTGATGGCATCGGCGATGTGAAGAGCTTCCACTCGCATCTCGCCAAAGCGACCGACCAAGTCGCTCAACCCGATGAAATAGAGGGCCTTCTGGGCGGACTCCTTCCCGCTTTGAACGACGCCATACTCGTTCACCACCTTCTGCAGCACTTCCTTACCAAGAAACTGGAAGGTGTGACAAAAGTCGTAACCTGTTGCTAGTATCACGTCGTCAAACTCGTGTTCGCCTCCGTTCTCAAACTTGACTCCTGCAAACAATGTTTAAGATGAGCAGCCGAATAACAAAAAGAAAAAAGAGACCAGAAAAACAAACAAATAGAAACAAACAGAACAGCAAAATGGAAAGAGGAGCAGAGGAGGAACTGAACAAACAAACCAGATGCGGTGAACTTCTCAATGTTATGGGTTACCACTTTCACCTCTCCCTTTCTGATCAGATCGACTGTGCCAATATCAATGAGAGGTGCGTGGTGATGATAATGTATGGCGGAAGCCACACCCCATGTTGGATGCGGAACAACAATGCCATATTGTTTCAAGTCCTTGTACAAGACTTGCATGATCAGCTTGGCGGCCATGTCGTTAACTGCGAGAGGCATCGATCTAGACCCCAGTTTGCTTTCCAAGATGTCGGCAAAGAGATAGGTGAGGCCGCGAGGAACTATGTTGGTTGGGCTGCGAACCAAAACAGAGGGCTTTGCGTCGTGCTCCCACTTGTGTGTTTGGTTTTTTTTTTTTGTTAGAGATAGAGTCGGAGAGAGAGAGAGAGAGAGTGAGTGAGTGAGTGAGAGAAAAGAGAGTGAGACAGAGAGGCATATTAGGCTTACCAAATCCAAACAAACTTCAGCCCCAGAGTTGCCAAAACCAACGACCAGCACATTCTTGCCTCTGTATGCCTCTCCGTTCTTGTACCTTTGTGGAAACAGCAAATGATTGGAGAACAGATGAAATGGATAAGAACAGCAAGAAAGTTAAAGAAGGAGAAGCACAAGAAAAAGACAACAATAAGAGAAAAATGTACGAGCTTGTGTGGCAAATGGATCCTTGGAAAGCTTCTTGTCCACTCCAATGGGGCACACGTGGCTGACCATGCTCTCCTGTAGCTACCACGAGAAAGCGTGGATGAAGCACTGCCTCGTCTTCGTCTTCTTCGCTGGCTGCTTTCTTGGCGCTCCTGTAAGTTACCGTCCAAAGGCCCTGCTTCTCGTCGTATCTGGCAGCTGTTACTTCCTTGTGAAAGCGGATGTTCAACTGCAGCATCTTTGCATAACCTTCCAAGTATTGCACCACTTGTTGCTTCGATGGAAATAGAGGCATGCATGCTGTAGGAAGATTGTTGAAAGGAATAAGAGAAAGAAGCCAGAAGCACAAAGATAGGGTTGAAAGGAGGAGAAGGAGGAGGAGGAGGAGGAGAAGGAGAGGAGGAGGAGGAGGAGGAGGAGGAGGAGGAGGAGGAGGAGGAGAACAAGAACAAGAAGAAGAAGAAGAACAAGAAGAACAAGAAGAAGAAGAACAAGAACAAGAACAAGAACAAGAACAAGAACAAGAACAAGAACAAGAACAAGAACAAGAACAAGAACAAGAACAAGAACAAGAAGAATAACAAGAAGAACTCAGAAGAAGACGCACAAGAAGCACAACAAAGAATAGAGAATGAAGACAGAAGGTACATGGGAAAGGGACAAACGGCAAGGCAGAGTAGCCACGGGTGGTGTGCAAGTGAAGTCGGTCATAGCGGCCACGCCAGGCGCTGCCCACCTCCCCCGTTTTTTCCAGGATGACATAGGAGAGGCCCACATTGGCAAGCGCTGCTCCCGCCTGTTTGTTTGTTTTCAGTTTCAGACAAAAAAGAAAGAATGGATGAATGAAACAAACCGCTAAACCAGCGGCACCGGCGCCGACGACAACGACTTCAGGGTTATCACCCTCCTCGCCTTCCTTTTGGAGAGCAGCGGCAGGAGGCGGTGGTTTCTTGACGCCAAAGGCGGGCTGACCTTGCCGGTCCACCTCTTTCTTCCATTTGAGCAGCTCCAAGGCGACCACCGCCACTACGATCGTTACGAAGGGATGATAGTACCAAAAGGTCAATAACCACCACACCATCTCTTCCTTGACTTCCGTTGGCTCTTCTTTCTTGCTTCGCTTGTTGCGGCACGTTACAAAAACAATATGGAAGACTGGAAGCAAAAATCCCGAAGCGTGAGGCGTACTGGACGGAAGGGAGGCGATGCTGCTCTTTCGTGCAACAAAAAGGTTTTTTTCTCTCTTCTTGTTGAAATTCAAATAGGCAAACCAATAGGGGGAAAAAGGAAGTTCAAAAGGAGAAATATGGACCAATAGGGGCATAGTTTCGGGGATCAGGGGAAATACATCCACCAACCAAAACGAAACATGGAGAGTGCGCTCAATTTTTCCGGCTGGCAGCTTTTTTGACCCAGAGATCCGCAGAAGAGGGAACGGTGGAAGAGACGGAGTACTTGAGCCAGCCGTTCGTGTTGAAGCCCGCGCAAGCCGGATCCAAGTTGCACAAAAACGCCAACTGGCCCAGGTCCTTGGTCCAGGCTGGCACGTTGGCGAACATGTCATTGCCGGGCGCGTCCCTTCCTTCTTGCTTGGTATAGAACTTGCTCAGCAGCGCCTCAGAAGAATAGTTGGCATAAAGCTCGTTCGCCACCTGATAGCTATCTTCTCCGGAGGGCTTGGAGGGAAACGATTGGTTGAAGGAATAAGTGGCCCACAGTTGCCCCAACGCCAGCGCTTTCTGGTGGTAGGAGGAAGGGTCAAAGGGCTGGCCAAACTCCATGGCCCAGACCACCTCGAAGAGCAGGAGGCTCCACCGCCGTGAGTAGTAGGCGGAGAGCAGACCGGACCATTGCTTGCTGGCATAGTCGTTGATTTCGCCGTTGGGACCCCACAGAGTGATTTGATTCTTGGCGTTGAAGTCTAGTTGATGGGCTTCCTCGCTGGTCGTCGCCCATTTTTGGGCTCTGTTCACCCTGTAAAAACAAAGATTGTGGTGAGGAGAACAGAGAGAACGAGAGAGAGACGAGACGGGAGGAGGGATGAAACAAGAGTAAACATTCGCCAAGCAAATGAAAAGAACACAAACCAAGAAAAGATGAACAGAAACAAGCAGAGAAATACTGATCACATACCACTTCCCAAGTAGATAGTTGGAGTCGGTGGCAAGCAGCCTATCCAGATCGCTGATCATTTGCAGCATTGCATTACCAATGGACTCCATTCGTAGTGTCGGCTTTGGTAGTTGCTGGTCCTTGTTGATGTAATCCTTATACACTACGGACATCAAACGATTGGCATCGTAGAAAAGATTCACCAATACCTATTTGCAATAAAGAGTAAGAAATATAGAATGAAGAAGAAGAACAAGAAGGAGAATGACCTGTCGAGAGACATCAACAAGATCATATGTCCAAGGGCCAGTAACCTTCCCTCCAACAAACTCGTTTTTGCTTTTGAGAAGGTTATACCAAGCACTCGTCAGCATCGTCGTATCAGAAAGAGGATTCGAATTGGCATTCCATGGTACCGAAAAGTCAGGCAGCAATTCGACTTTGCTCTTGTCGATTTTTGGTTGTTGGTAAACGGACTGGTGAAGCAACATCCAACTCTGCTCTGCGGAAGGGGAGGAAGAACCATAACGTTGTCGTGCATAGTCGATGAGCCATTGGGAAACGTTGGGAGCGGAAGAAAGCCATGCCATGTCCGTCAAGAGCTCATACATGACTGGATTTTGTTCGATAGCTTCGGGAGTCATTCCCATTCCCACCTTTTTAGCAAAGAATAAGAACAGAAGAAGGCATAAACAAAAAAAAAAAACAAACAAAAAGAATGTAAACGAAAGAAAGAAGGAATGACGAAAGAAGAGGAAGCAAAAAAAAAAAACAAGTTTGAAAGAAACTAACCATAGTACTGCCAGGAGTATGCAGTGCTTCCAAAGGAAGAGTGGCAATGGAGGAAAGGTTACCATAAAGCGCCCTATTTCCGCCAAAGTTATGCAACATGCACCAAATAAAAGGTTTTCCAAAGTAGGAGTTAGTTTGCGACCAAATGGGAGTTGTCTCTGAGTACAAGTCCAAGATGACCATCTCATCGTTGCTAATGCTTCCGAGATAGGCCTTGATGCGATCCGGGTTCCACCAGCCGCTCAAAAAGAGCCATCCTTGCATCAACCACTTAGCGGACGGATCTGCTACTTTCATTCCTTGCAAGACAGCTTTGCTGGTGGCAGCGAGGTAAGAGGCATCGCTTGAGACGGGAGTCATTTCGTTGAAGGTATCGGCGTTGTAGATGTGGTCTGTGCCAAAGTAACTGGTTTGCAGTTTAATGAACGTGCTGCCAATTTGAAGGAATGCTGGGTCCAATGGATCCAACAGATAAGTCGGGTTGTAAGGGGAAGTAAAGCTATTCCAGTAACCTTCTGTAAGATTGGCTTTTGGAAAGATTCGTTGAATGGCTTTTGGAACATGTCCTGTTTTAATGAGACGGACTTTAGAAGATGGAAAGAATGGAGAATAGAACTAGCACAGACAACTAAAGAACGAAGAAGAACGAAGAAAGAAGAACGAAGAAGAACAAGAACAAGAAAGAAGAGAAGAGAACGAGTGAGAAAAAAATAGAAGAAAGAGATAACCACGGAGAGAGAGAGAGAGAGAGAGAGACCAGCAAATCCAGGCAAAACAGGAATCATTCCGAACTGGCGTTGTCGTTGAAGGATTTTCTTTTGCAATTGTGCCTTCACAACGAAAGCAACCGTTAGTAATCAGAAGTATGGATTCTTCAAAGAAGACGAGAATAGTACTTGAGCAAACTGCCATGTTGAAGTAAGAGGCCCTCCCCACTCTTGAACATTACCCATCCGAGTCCAAGCTAGAAAGGCGGGTCCGCCTAAATACTCTGCAACCTCCTCCTCTGTCAAACCAAGTTTTGTGTAAACCTAAAAGCACACGGTCAGACACAATAACTTCCAAAAGTCACAGAACAAGAAGAACGAGAAGATTGGGCAAGTCGAAGCAATCATAGCTACCAGTGACCATATGTACTCTTGTCCCGTGAATGAAAGTGGCAGGTTGATACCATGCAATGCCATCCAGTCAATCTCCTTCTCCCATCGGTCCCACTGCCACCACGCCGATGAGTAACTGACCGTACACACGTTCATGTAATAACGATACGGCACTGTGGCGACAACCACCTCCTGGTCTTCCCCTTCTTCTTCTTCTTCTTCTTCACTCCCCTCGCCTTTCTTCGCGTCGACAACAACAGGAGGCAAGGGCGAAGGAAGAGAGAGTTGATTCCCAGTTCCATCTTCGCCCCACGTCACGATGGCATTGCAATAGTGTTTCAAGTAGTGGTACAAGCCCGATGCCAAAGAGACTCCAGACGATCCTTCAATGAAGATGACCGTTTTCGAATCGATCCTTACATAATGTTAGAAAGAGGTAGAGCGAGAAGAGAGAGAGAGAGAGAAAACTCACTGCTTCGAGGAGAGTTGGAAGTAGTCGGTGGTCAAGTTGGGCGAGGAGCTGACGGTAAGCTGAAAAGAGGGGAGGTACTGCGGACCCAAAAGTCGCGAGACGAGGCCCTGCACAGCTTTCACTTGCTCGGCGGGAGAGGCCTTGGGTCTCCCCAGCAGAAACCCGTCCGTTGCGGCGGCGGAGGCAACCAAGACAAACAACAGAAGCAGGGCCGCCGACAGGCCTCCTAAGCGACACAAACCAGCCCTACCCATGTCTGACTGCGTGCACGCTCTTGAGCAAAAGTGAGACTGCAAGGGTTTGACCGCCTACAGTGGAGAAGAACCACTTTTGGGTTTTTTATTCTTTTGCAATGAGGCGCTCGCCCCGTGCAGGCTTAGGCATCCCCCATTTGGCTGAAAAGAAATGGCAAGGGAACAAAGGGCAGCGAAATAGTCCCGGCGCATCGCGTCTAATCTCAGCAGGGAAAGCTGGTGTCGACAAGGACTACTGCCAAACCGAACCATTGCGCGTTAGTAATTTGATTAATTGACCAACGCGCAATGGGTTGGTTTGACATCAGTCCTTGTCGACACCTATTTTCCCCCGCCAAAGGGAGCAGGGAAGAGCAGGGACGTTGCTGGCTGGCTTACATTCCCTTGCCATTTCTTTTCAATCAATTAATCAAAAATAATGTGCTGAGATCAATGATCGGAGCCGTCGATCACATAATTTCCACGTCGTCCCGATAGTGTTTACCCTGAAAAAGACCCAAAGGAACACAGCAGCGCACAACGAAAGGCCGCGGGGCCGGAAGGTAGGTAATGGTTCACGAATCTCTTTTGCTATTCGCACACCGTGTCGGACAGCTGCTCTTGCTTGGGCTTTGGCCGACGACGCTATCCCTTTCTAACTGAACAACAACAACAAAAAAAATAAACTAGTACATAGAGCAAAAAACATGGAGCCGGCGAGCAATGCTTCAGCAGCGGAGCAGAAAAAGCAACAACAAATCATCAAGCGGGACTACCGACTGGAGCCCGTGGCATGGATGCCCTTCTGGATGGCCGTCGTGTTGGGCAGGTTCCTCTTCTTCCCCACCCTCTTCTACAACATCGTGCTCTACTGGTTGATGCCCTGGAAGTTTTGCAGCTGGTGGAACCGCATCGACGACACCGTGCTGCTGGGCGCCTTGCCGCTCTACTGGTACGTCCCCGCCCTTTTCCGGGAGGGCGTCAGGGGGGTCGTCAACACTTGCGATGAGTACGCTGGACCCTGGAGAAGGTAACCCCATCCATGTGTGTGTTGTGTGCTTGTGTTGGTTTGGTTTGCGTAGCAAGCCCTTTCCGTGTTTTTTGCTTCCTGTCGTTCTTCTTCCTCGTCGCTCTCTTTCTCGTTGCTTCCTTTTTCGCTTTGAGCTTCGCTTGTGTCTTCTTTGGTTTGGTTGCTTGTATTCACACACAAACTAAGTCATCTTTCTTTCATTGCTTCTGCAACAGTTATCAACAACACAAAGTGGAACAAATCAGGTTTCATATTTTTTTTTTTTGCTTTTACAGCCTCTCTCTCTCTCTCTCTGTCTCTTTTGCTCTCTCTCTCTCTCTCTCTCTTGCTCTCTTCCCTTCTCTCTTGTCATTCTCTTTCCCTCGCTCGTTGTTTTGCTCTCTTTCTTTCTTAACTTTTACACAAACATCGTACATCAGGATCCCGATTGTGGACTACTTTCCACCAACATTGTCTGATGTGAAGAAAGGTGTGGCTTTCATTCGCAAGTTTCAGGAACGAGGAGAGTCTGTCTATGGTATTTCTTTCTTTTCTCTGTCTTTTTTTTTTTTTGTAGTCTCTCTCCTCTTTCCTTGTTGTTCTGTTCGCTTGCCAGACACTCATCTCCTTTTCCTCTTCCAACGACAATAGTGCACTGCAAGGCAGGAAGAGGTCGTTCCACCACAATCGTTTTGTGTTATCTCATCCAACGTTACAAAATGGATGCAAAAGAGGCTCAAGAGTTCATCGCGGAGAGACGACCCCAAGTCTCCACCATCTACAAACGCAAAGTAGTGTACGATTGGATCGATTATCTTCGCAGCAAAGAAACGTCTCGTGACTGAGTTTCTTTCTTTCTTTCGTTCTTTCTTTCTTTTTTAAACGTTCAAAACTTTTACAGCAGTTCTTCTTTTTCCTCGTCATCGTGCGCATGTTCCAATTCTTTTCCTTTGCTTTTATCTTCTCTCCGCATTTGCCTCCTGTCCTCTTCTTCTTCTTCTTCTTCTTCTTCTTCGTCAAAATCTTCTTCATCATCTAATTCTTTGTCTTCTTCTTCGAGGAAGACTTGTCTTCCACTGAAAGCGAATGCCCCTGCCACAAACTCTTCTCTCGCTCTTTCTCCATCTTCTTCATCCTCCTCCCCAAAATACGTTCTACTTTCTCTCTGTCGTTGGTATGCTCGCTCGTTTTCTTCTTCATCTTCCTCATCTTCAACAAAGTCCATTCGTGAAGGTAACCGTTGCGCTGTTTTGTTTTTGTGAAGGAAAACGAGAAAACAATGTAAGTTACGGAAGAGAATTATCAGCAAGAAAGACTTGGTCGTACCAAAGTAAAGCTTTTCGACGCTCAGTAACTTGAAGGCACAATACAATGTGGTTGACTGAGCAAAAAAACCAAAAAAGTGAGACAAAAAAAAAGAGGAAGAAGACAGAGAAAACAAAAAACCAGGGCGGTTTTTGCTACCTCCAGAAGCAAACAAACGGAGGAGCTGAGAACGCTAAAGATGAAGAGAGAGGGCGGTGTGTCCTCTGGGTGCTCCTTCTCCACGTCGCCTCCCTCCTTGGCCACCACGATGCCCAACATCAACAAAGAGAGAGCCCCTAAAAAGAAGCTCAAAAAGAGGCACACCACGTACTAATCATGGTCGTGGTGCAAGATCAGAGAAGAGAACAGAGAATAAGGGAAGAGAGAAACGACGATAAGAGAAGAGGTGTTTCTCACCAACCGCAAAGAAGGCTTATGGCGTTTGAGGGCAGCAACAAAGGCGAGGCAGTAGAGGGCGACCATCACGGAACAGGCGGTCGGGTGGAAGGCTTGCAAGGAGTAGTACGAGAACAGCCGAAGGATGCCATCAAAGTTCAAGAAGGAGTCTAGAATCCGTAAAATCTGTTCGTCCAAGAGAGAGAGAGAGAGAGAGAGAGAGAGAGAGGGATGAGCAATAAATCGATCGCAAAGAGACAGAAAAAAATCAAAAACGAAAACGAGAGAAAACAATCCGTTACGATAAGAAGCAGTGCGGCGATCTCCAGGCTGCGAGCCTGCCAAAGAGAAGCAGAGCTGGGTCTTTTGCTTGGTATAAAGTCCGCAAACGGGTTGAACAGCAGGGCAGCTATTCCTCCGCAAAGCCTGATCATGCTCGTTCCTCGATCTCTCCACTACGCTTTTTTTTTTCTGTTACTTTCTTCTGTTTCTTTGTGATCTGGTGACATCAGCAACCGTAGCACCCAATCCAAAATCAAACCATCACAAGATCCATTTGCAGGCCTGATCGGAACCCATTCGTAACGCACCCGAAACCGCGGTTCTGCTATGACGTCAGCTTTTCTCCGCCAATCTCCAGCGGGTGTCCCAGCAACGTTGCTCTTTGGACACGGGTGAGCGATCCCTTGTGCGCGTCCAAGTCCAAATCATGAATTCATTTGGAGAGGGGAAATTTAATCGCAGTTTATCCAAAAAGCAGGCCAACAAGATAAAAAACTACACGAAATTTTTTTGTTTGGAGACAACAAACAAAAAGAGGGTGGTGTGCCCGTGTGTGTGTGTGTGTACGCAGTGTCTTCGCTTCCAGTAAAACTACGAGGTTTTTGTTTTTTCTCCTTTCTCTCTCTCTCTCTCTCTCTCTCCTCTCTTTTTTTTGAAAAATTCCTTTCTTTCGGTAATGTTGTTGTTTGAGAAGAAAGTGTTTGTAGCGTTACTCATTTTGTGCTTGCTTCTTCTATTTTTTTTCCAGGCCCTTCTCTTCATCGTCAGTAGTAGGTTTTTCTGCTTGAAAAAAAGAAGAGGGGGACTCTTTTCTTTTCTTCGGTTTCAACTCCTCCCCCGCAAACCCAATGTTGAAAAAACTGGGCAGAAAGTCGATCGACCCGACCAAGCAATGGGACCTGCCGGATTCCCTTGCCGCCACTCTGTCCGCCTCCTCCGAGCCAGAAATAGCGGCGCTGGTGGAGATCGACCCCACAAGGCTGGCCAACCACAGCGGGCTCAGTCCGCTGCGACGACGAAGCATGAGCTCCCCAAAGGCTGTGCAACGAACCAAGTCCACCAGGACAGCAGAGCTGGAGCTCTCCGCCTCCTCCTATGAGAACGGGAGAGGCAATGGGGCAGCGAGCGGAAGTGGGAAAGAGAGCGGAGGCTCCTCGGCGGAGGTGATGGAGGACAACCTGGAGAAGGACTCGTCCGCCTCCAGAGCGATGAGGAAGAGGGCCAAGAAGGAGGAGAAAGAAAGGAAGAAGAAGCTAAAGAAGGAGGAGAAGACCAAACAAAGAAAGAGCTATGATGGAAGAAATAGCAGAAAAGGCAACAAGAAAAAGGACAACGAACATTCCATCCTCGAAACAAACTTCTCAGCGTCAACAACGTCACTAGATGAAAACAACAACAACATGAACAAGCCTTTAGAACGCACCCCCTCCAAGCGGGGAATGATCACCCAAAGCGTATCTGCAGCAGACATGTCCTCTCATTCCTCACACTCCCTTGCCAGCAGTTTGCCTCCCAGAGGCCACACCGCTCCGGACCTTCACGTCCCTCAACTCTACATCGACCCCCAAGAGCTTCGCAACGGCGTCCGTGAGTTTCTTCGCGGTCATCGTCGAGAACGCTCCGGAGAAGGTCCTGCTTACAGTGTTGACTCTGACAGCGATAGCTCGAGAGAAGTTAGTCCGAGAAGCGGAGCTGCCTCCAGCGCTACTTCTCCACGCAATCCTCTTCTTCTTTCTCCCCCTTCCACTCCTTACCCCTCTGCTTCTTCGCCCACTTCGCCAACCGTTCCTCGGTCTCAACTAGCTTTCTCCGACCCCGTTCTTTCTAAAGGACACAAACGAGGATGGAGCCTTGGCGGTGACAACAATAACAATAATAGTCAACAACCTTCCTCCTCTCCTTCTCGAAGCGGAGCAGGAACTATATCTGCTGGTTCTTCATCCAGTTCTTCGGCTCCTCCTTCTGCTGTTTCTTCTCCTCTCCATCGGCGACAATCTCTTAATAATTTTTTCGAACGCCAACAACACCATCAACAGTCACAACATCATCCACAACAGCACCAACACCAACATCAACACCCAGTTCACAGCGTCTCCCGCGATGAGATTGCTTCTTTTTCTGCTTCTCTTTTGAGCGCTGCCGCCGCCGCGGCTGCCGCTTCTTCACGTTCACCCGGTCCAGCTTCTCCTCGTGTTTCATCATCCCCATCGTCTTCCTCCACGTCTCCAACTTCTTCCGCCGCGTCCTCACCGCGTGGTGAACCTCCTTCTCCATCTTCAACTTCTACTTCATCTTCAACTGCAACAGATCTTCTTGTTTCCCCCAAAAAGAATCCACAAACTTCTGTCCTTCAATCTCTAGCAAATGGCTCTTCTGCCTCCTGTTCTTCTCCTTCTTCTGCCTCTTCTTGTTCTTCTTCTGCTTCTTCTTCGCGCGAACCACATCACCAACAGCAGCCACTCCAAACGATAAACGTGAATAACAGACATTCGATGATGCCACGCAGAAAATCCAGCATGAACAACGGATTGTTCAGCGGAGCACTCAACAACCACACAAAGGCCTTACGCAAAGCCAACAGCAACGAAATACGCCGAAAGTACGAGCAGAAGAAATACATCTTTAGCATCAGCTCCGTTCCTTTCATCTACGAAGTTGGGCATTACTCCCTGAATGATCTTCTTCCTTCTTCGTCACCGCGTTCTTCTGTTTCTCCTCCGTCTTCCTCTCCTTCTCCTTCGCAACAGCCAAAATCATTGTTGGGTCGGTTTTTGGTGGATCGATGGGCCAAACGGAATCTCTCTTCCTCGCCTCCCCCGTCATCGACGAGAGGACCCCTACCCACTCCACCATCGGCCTATTCTCCTTCTGGTCATTGAGTCAGTGATGCTGTTTAGTGTTTTTTTCTTTTCTTTTCTTTTTTCTTTTCTTTTTTTGACCAAAAAAAAAGGTATTCATATTATTATTTGAATTTTCATTGGATAGATCAATAGATCAAACACGTTGTGATTGGTCCAAATAATCAACAAATAAGTGAAGCGTCGCAAAGAAGAAAGAAACACGAACACAAAAAAAAAAGAATGGAAGAGTTTGTGCCAGTGCAGAAAGAAGAAGAGAAAAACTTTAGAGAGGTAGCAATCACCGAGGTGCAACGGTATTGGGACAGCCGTCCATGCAACCTTCGCCACTCCCCCGCACCCCTCGGCACCAAAGAATACTTTGACCAAGTGGAGCAACGAAAGTATTTTGTGGAGCCTCACATTCCTCCCTTTGCCGACTTTCAACGTTGGAGAGGCAAAAGGGTGTTGGAGATAGGGTGTGGCCTCGGCACGGAGAGCATCAACTTTGCCAGGGCAGGGGCCGACCTCACCGTCCTCGAACTCTCCGAGGAGAGCCTTCGACTCTGCAAACAACGCTTTCAGGTGTTTGGCCTCTCGGCAACGTTCCTTTTGGGAAACGCCGAGGAACTTCACCTTCTTCTTGACAAGAACAACAGAGAAGGAGAGGAAGAGGAAGACGGAAAGTGCAAAAAGTTTGACCTCATTTGGAGCTTTGGAGTGATTCATCATACGCCACACCCGGAGAGAGTCATCGCGCAGGTAAAGAGATATCTCCGTCCGATCACAGGGGAGCTCCGCATGATGGTCTACTCCAAGGTGAGCTACAAGCTCTTCTTCCTGATGAGGGAGACCGGCCAGTGGGACTTTGCACGTATGTCACAACTGATCGCTCAGTACTCCGAGGCACAAACGGGTTGTCCTGTTACCTTTACTTACACCTTTGATGAAATCAAGAACGAGTTGTTGGGTGGTGAAGATGAAGAGGAAGAAAAGAAGGTGAAGAAAGAAGACGAGTATGGATGGCACATAGTGGAGATGAAGAAGGATCATATATTCGCGTGGAATATAGACGAGTATAAGCAGTATCGCTATGTGAAGGAGGATTGTTGGAAGGACGTTCCGGAGAAGCTGTTTCGTCAGTTGGAGAAGGAGCTGGGATGGCATACCCTCGTTGTGGCCACTCTCGTGCCAAAAGGTCATTGAAACAAGAATTAGGCGGTGAGTTTGTGGTGTCTTCAAGGCTAAGAATAAAACGTTTAGCGCCATCGCTTGCCAAGTTTTTGTGACGCATAGGTCATACTTTTGCTGAAACCTGCCGTTAAGAAACCTGTTTCTCAGTTGTATAAGTTAAGCATTTTTGTTGTTTTTTAAAACTAAAGACAATAATAGTACCTTTAAAGGTTTGGGCACGACTGGACTTGGTGATGATAGCTTGCAAATTGGAGCGAAGTTGTTGAGCTGTGCGTTGTTGGCAGCTCAGCACCTCCGGGTTAGCTATTATATTTTTCTGTAGAACCAATGGCAATGCCTCCATTCGCCTCCGTCTTATTTCTTCACCCTCCTCTTGCTGGTATTTTTGATAACGACAAACGCATAACGTATCAACACAGGGAAGATGACGAAGAAAGAAGAAAGAAGAAAGAAGTCAGAATACATGAGAGAAGAAAAACAAAATGAAGATCTTGGAAAGAGTACCTCTATCATGATGCTATCAGCTTCCACAAATTTACAACGAACACCTTCCACTTCCTCTAAACTTCGTCTGTACAGTTCACGAAAAGCGACCATATTCCTGTCCGTAACTATGTTCTCCGCTTTTCTCTGATGCTCCGCCCACCCCATCCTAACATCTCCTATGTACGACAAACTGGCGATCGTTGTGTAGAGTTGACGCTCCGTCAACACCGTCTGTTGGGGGAGCAAAAGCAGCGCCATGCGCAGGGCATTGTGTAGGTTCTGCTGGTTGGCTGCCTCAACCTCTGCGTTCTCTTGCAGCACTTTGGTCTGTTTTTGTTGTTGCGTATATGTTGAGACAACAAAGTGAACATTGAAGAGAATGTGAGGAGATTGGATAGAAAGGAGAGAGAGAGAGAGAGAGAGAGAGAGAGAGAAGAGAGAAGAGAGGGAGAGAGAGGGAGAGAGAGGGAGAGAGAGGGGGGGAGAGAGAGGGAGAGAGAGGAGAGAGAGGGAGGGAGGGAGGGGGGAGGGAGAGAGGGAGGGAGGGGGACGAACAGGTTTTTGAAGACGGCCACTGACGTAGAAGGTGGTCCAGTGCCGGAGGTCAGAGAGAAGGTCATCCATGCCAATCACTCCATACTTCACCCGCTGTTCGGTCACATAACGGACAAACAATTGAGTGAAGAGTAGGAGAGAGAGAGAGAGAGAGAGAGAGAGAGAGAGAGAAGAAAGAACAGAGACAAAGAGTGAAACAACAACAACAGGAAGGTGCGTATGGCCTCTCCCTACCTTTTCTCCCACTTGAACAAAGGGGTTGTAGTAGATGCGAGCCCCAAAGCCGGTCTGCACGAAGGAGACCACTTGGCCGCCCAAGCTCGCCAAAAAGGAGTAGTGCTCCCTGTTGCGTCGTACGTTGGCCTCGTGCCACTCCCTCGGCTCTCTCACCGCAAAGATCAAATCCATCATCACTTCCTTTTCATTTTTTTTTGCTTTCTTCGTTAAAAATCTTTAAAAGATGCAGAGAGAGAGAGAGAACCTTTTGTTGATGTGGAGAGTATCCTGACTGAAGGACAAAGCCAGAGCCATACCCAACGGCAAAGTCCACGGGAGGGAACTCGCGTTGGATCAAATCTTTCATAGTTGCCACCAACTTTCTCTCTTCTTCCATCTTTCTATTTTTTTTTTTTTTCGGTTCTAAAATAAAATAAAATATCTTATTTTATAAAAAAAGTTTTCAACGACCAAGAGCAAACAGCGTTTCGGTCTTCTCTAATCCTGATCCCTCCCTTCTCGCAGCGTAAAACCAAAGGAGGGGGTAGCTGGATGGTGTTAAAAACTACACTTTATATTATTTTGATGAAATCAAACTAAACCCATCGAAACAGCTGGGGTCGGTTTAGCAGTTGATGTCCACGTGGATGACCTCCTTGATGCAAGGGCAGCAGGTGGTCCAGGACTCGCCGAGGCAAGACATGCAGGAGGGCACGTCGTGGCACTGGGCAGCACAGCCGCCGATCTTGGTGGCGCAGGTGAGCAGGACGCCAAAGTCGCAGTCGCCGCCGGTGAGGGCGTTATCGGCGTAGGTTTGGAGGTTCTGGGAGAGGGCGTTGGGGGAGTCCTCGTTGAGGAACCACATCTCGGCCACGGTGTCGGCCAGCTCGGAGCACTGCTCGGGGGTGAGCTGGGGGAAGGCCTCCAGGCAGGCGGCCTCGGCGTTGTTGCGGGTCTCGCGGGTGATGGGCGCAGCAGCCTGGCAAGAAGCCAAGAGGGCCAAAGTGGCAACCAAAACGATCACGAGCTTGTTCATTGTTTTTGTTTGTGTGTGTGTTGTTTTGTCGGTGAAAGAAAGGGAAAAGAAAGGAAAAAAAAAGTTTCTTTCTTTTGTGGTGTGTAATGCAGCATTCCCCTATAAAGGTCAAAGCAAGTGATTGGTGTTCGGCTAAAAAGTTTCGGAGTTTAAGGACCAAGAAGATAACGACACATCAGCTTTTTAATTAATTCATATATACAGTACGTTACAAATAAAGAGAACAATTTAAGAAAGTAATAAATAAATAAATAAATAAAAGTCAAATAAATCCAAACAAGGGAGGAACTTTTTTTTTCCGACCTGTGCCCACCAGGCTGTTGTTTTTTTTCAAGTGGCCACGGGAAGGGTCAAATGCACGCGAGAAACGATGACGCTGATGTCGTCCATCTTGCCGCCGATGTAGTTCACGCCATAGCGCCCGGCCTCCTCTCCAAAGGGAACGCGCCCTTCGCTCTTGGCGGCCCGCTTGTGCGCCTCGGAGGCCAAGGCCTCCGCCAACGACTTCGCATTCCACCGAGGGGGATAGGCATGCTCGTCCCGACGGGAGGAGCTCCCATTGGCGGGTGAGGGGTTAGGTTGGGCTTGGGCCACGAGGTCCAGGATTTCGTCCTCGTAGAGGTTGTCGAAGAGGCCGTCTGAAGCTAGTATGATGATATCATCCTCCTTCACGTCGACGGAGCCCACCACAGCCTCCGCCACCGTGTCGTCGCTCCCAGTGCCCAGCTGGTAGGGCTGGTTCCTTTTGGTTTGGGCGTGTTAGTCAGAGAACCGAAAGAAAGAAACGACAAGAAAGAAAGAAAGAAAGAAAGAAAGAAAAGAAAACAAAACAAAACAAAACAAAACAAAAGAAAACAAAAGAAAACAAAAGAAAGAAACGACAAGAAGGAAAAGTGATGAGAATAGAAAGAAGAAAAAGAAATGAAAATGAAAATGAAAACAAACACAAACAAAAACAAAAAGCAAACGAAACGAAAAAAAAAACAACAGAGGCAGAATACCAATCGTGTTGTTGCTCCTCTGAACGAAATATAATCTCACCGTCGCGAATGATGAGGAAACCAGAGTCCCCAACGGAGGAATAGTGCAGCTTGTTGTCGCTGGCGAGGAGCAACACGGTGGCGGTGGAGCTCCCCTCGATGCCCTTTGTCAGCTCAAAGGCCTCCTCCAGGACTTGGCTTGGAGTGGGCTCTATGCCCGCCGCAAACGCCTCGTCCGCTATCTTTTGCGCCTCTGCAAATTTATGATATTTGTCGGTTAGCAAAGGAAAAAAGAAAAAAGAGAAAGAAAAGAAAATGAATATAGTGCGAGAGAGAGAGAGAGAGAGAGAGAGCTAGAAGGATAGTAAAAGGCAGGTTGAACAAAGAGGAGAAAGTACCGGACATCAAAGTCCTGGAAAATAGACCAGGATCCACTCCTACTTCACCCCAACCTCCCACCTTTTGTTCAAAGAGGAATAAGCAAGTTAACACTGAAGAAAATAAAGAAAAGAAGCAGGAAGAGGGGAGAGAAAGAAAGAGAGAGAGAGAGAGAGAGAGAGAGAGAGAGAGAGAAGATAACTTACGCCATCAGCAACACCAATAACTCTACCACTGAGACTGATGAAGTAGGCATCTTCACCACCTTTGTGCGCCTTTTCTGGATGCGGAATGATGTATGCTCCAGAGTCGAACCTCACCGACTCCCAAACGTGCTGCAGCGTTGCGCCAAGTTGGGTAGTAGCTGCCCGTCCTATTTCATCATTTATTGGCAGCGTCGTTAGAAAAGAAGAATGCAACAAATAAAAGTGACAGAACAAAGCAACGAAGAGAGGAAGCAGCTAAGAGAAAAAACTCACGAATGGAGTCCGCGAATTGGTTGTGTTGTGAGGGAGTAGTAGCATAGTTGGGTTCTAGGTCATGAGAAGAGGCGGCTGAAGTGGCCGCTGAGGTAACAGAGGCGGAGGAGACAGAATAATAGCAACGGCGATAGTGCCGGAGGGCAGTAGGGGAGGAAGCAAATGAAAAAGATGAAGAGGCACAAGGAAGGCATCTCTCGTGCCGTGTGTGGAGGTGCCGCGATGCAGACGGAGGGAACCGACTGTGGTTGGTGCTCGTTGTGTTGGTAGTAGAAAAAAGAGAAAAAGAAGAAGGAGAGGACTGGTTTGCGCAAAGAAGAGTTCGATTAGGCTGGGGCGAGAGGGAAGAAGCAGAAAGAGGGAGGCGACGCCGAGAAAAGGTAGCGGGTAAAATAGAATAGCTGCTGCGGCGAGCAGCGGCGCTGAAGGGCAGGGCAGATTCAGCAAAAGAAGAGAAGGCCAACATGGATGGAGTAGTGGTCATTTTTTTTTCGTGTAGGGATTTGGAATCTGATCTTTCTTAATCTTATTTGCCTAATCAAAAAAAAAAAAAAAGAAAAAAGAAAAAAAAAAGGGTTTGGACCAATCGAGATAGAGAGAAAAATACAAGCGGAAGAAAGCCTCAAAAAAAAAGGTAGTGGAGAGGTACCTTTAGCTAGCTAATATGAAAATAAAGAAAGGCAAAAAAAAAAAGAAAGAAAAACCTCAATCGATGCAAGGAAGGGGGGAAAAAATATCTCACAGAGAGGATAAGCAAGAAGAAGTTAAAAAAAACCCAAAGTGCCAGCAGACGCCTTCCAGTAGTCTGCTCAAAGGAAGCTCTACTACTCGAACAAAAAAAGACGACCGAGGAGTGGAAGGCAAGCAAACAACAATAGCGTTCGCCGCAAAAAGAAAACACTCTTCTTCGGAGAACTTTTGTTAGGGAAAAAAAAAAAAGTGCGAGACACGAGAGAATTAACGAATAGGTGAGTTCGCTAGCTTCTTTTTTGGTTTCTGATTGGTGGTTTGAAACCTTTGATCCCTGTCTGAATTTAATGTCGACAGTATTAGGTCCATCCTCGGCCCAATCACAGATCAAACCCACTTATGGTAAGGGTCAGAGGTCCTTGGTTATTACATTATGGGAAATGGTGACCTCAGCAACCGGATAAAAGGGAATAAAGCGGTACTCTTCGAAATTTCATCCGAAGCTCCATCGCGATTGGTCAAAACTTCAATTTAATTAATTTGGGCGAGAAATCTTGTGGAGAGAGAAGAAAAAAGCAGCGCGACCACACAAGAAGGAAAAAAAAAGGTTCGTTTGAGGGGGGGGAAGGGGAAGTCAAGGCTTTCATTTTTTTCATTAGTTTTAAAGGCTCTCTCGCTCTCTCCATTTTATATTTTTTTTTACCGTTTTAGACCTCCTTTTTCTTCCTCTCTCTCAAGGCCCCTATAGACTCGCCTAGCAGTAGTCTATTTTTCTCTATTTTATTTTATTTTTTTTGGGAAGCCCATCTCTCTGAGCGAGGTTTTTTTTTAAGATTTGGGAAGAAAAAGGGGACTTGTTCATTTTTTTTTCTTCCAAAGGAGCTGTTTAGTTTTTTTTTAAAGGTTCCTCTCTTCGCTTTGTTAGACTGTAAAAAAAAAAGATAAAAAAAACAACCGTAACGCAACCACAAATGGATCACTCGGAAGTGGACAAACTTGGCGACTCTCTCTCCAACATCAGCGTCAACGAGGAAGCAAGCCCCCCTATACTCAACAAGAAAGAGGACCTGAGCAAAGAAAACAGAGGTTTCTTTTCTTTTTTTCTTTCTTTTTTTGTTTTACTTTTTGTTTTAATATTTTCCATATTTTTCATTTTTTCATTTTCTTTTTCATTTCATTTTTTTTTCGTTTTATGAAACAAAAAAAATGTGAACAGAAGATAGAAAAGTTTCACACGAGGATGAGGAGGAGGACGAGGCCAAAGCCAAAGAAGCACAATGGAAAGAAAAACAGAAAGAGAACACCACAACAGAAGAACAACAACACATTGGAGAAGTTGGAGAAGGAGAAGATGAAGAGGGAAGCGAAGATGAGTTTCCTGAAGAATGTACGTTTTTTGGTGTTTCTGTGTTCTCTCTCTCTCTCTCTCTCTCTCTCACTCTCTTTCACAGATGACTAACGTGACAAATAGGTTGCTTATTTATCGGTGATTTGGCGCGTGGCTTGAATGAGGTTTAGAACCGTTATAAACCTCCCCTTTTCTTTTGCTCTATTTCATCTTCTCTCTCTCTCTCTCTCTCTCTCTCTCTCTCCTTGTTTTTTCCTTCTCTTGTCTCTCCACTTCTTGAGCTGACGTTAAAGCGACTGTGCAGGAACAATTACGAGAGCCTTTTGAGCAGTTTGGCGTTGCCAGCATCGAAATAAAACGAGACAAAGTAACGGGTTTCAGTTTAGGCTATGGTTTCATTACTTTCAAGGTTCGTTTCTCTCTCTCTCTCTCTCTCTCTCTCTCTCTCTCTTGACGGAAGATTCCTTTGATTTATTTGCAATTTTAGACTCGAATGCAAGCATCTGAAGCAAAGAAAGCTCTTCATCGCAGCGGTACCACTTATCTTTGCAAACACCACACCCTTCTTTTATTCTCATCTCTCTCTCTCTCTCTCTCTCTCTCTCCCTCAGTAATTGGAGGAAGAGCAGTTCGTATCGGATGGGCTCAGAAGAACACGAATCTCTTTATTGGCGATTTGGATCCTTCTATTAGCAACGAACAACTTCGAGAAATATTTCGGTAAGAAAGAAGAGAGATAAAAATAAGAATGGAAAGAAAGCATTTTTTCTAAGACAAACAAACAAACAAACAACAAAACAGAGAATTTGGACCTATTTACGATGAAGAAACATTTGTGAAAAATCGTAACTATGGTTTTGTTCGTTTCAGACATCGGAGACATGCCGAAAAGGCCAAGCGTGAAATGGATGGCAAAGTTTTAGGTACACCCTCTCTCTTCCCTCTCTCATTTCATTTTCTCATTTTTTTCACTAAACAAAGGATCGAGAGCCATTCGTATCGGATGGGGAGAAGCCAACTATCAACGTCACTGCGTCCATCTTCAATTCGATGCTGCCGATTCCGACAAACTCTCTGAAAGCGATGTTATCAACAAGTTCGAGGAGTTTGGAACCATCATCAGCGTCAACCTTCCTCGTTCGCAAGGGCAATTGCGTGGGTTTGGGTTCATCTACTATGAAGACACGGATGAAGGAGAAGATGCGGCTGCGATGGCTATTACGAATCTAAATGATAAGGAGATTTGTGGAGTGAAAGTTCAATGCAACTTTGGAAAGAAGCCAACCACCAAGAAACGCGTTACCACCACCAACGTGAGAAGTCCCAAAGGAAAAACCAAGCACAATCGCCGTCTTGGTACTTTACTTTTTTTACTTTGTCCTTTCCGTTTGGATTCATCTAATGTCTCACTGCCTGTTGTCATTCTACAGGACATAGCAGCAATGGAGGAAGTGTAAATAGATCAGGCTCGCAAACGCTTTATCCAGTCCAAGTGATGATGCCAGTAGGTCCCCAAGGCACCTGGCAGCCCGTTCAGTACATGATGACCGCCCAACAAGCAAACCAATTCTATGGCTCCATGCAATACAACCCTGCCGTTCCTCCTCATTCCTCTCCTTCCCCTCCTAGATCCGATCCTCAGGTTCCTGTCTCTTCTTTAGTTATCTCTTCAATTTTATGTTCTCTTTTCTCTCTGCTCTCTCTATTCTTTACCTAACACACTTTACTACCACAGATGATGCCAATGTATTATACATATCGCAGTAGCAGTGGCTCGCTGGATTACGGCAGCGGCGGAGGCGGGGGAGCGGCTGGACCTTCCCCCAAATCTCATGTCTCTTCAGGTGGTGCTTCAGGAATGGTTTCTCTCTCTCCGGTTGCTTCTCATCATCCTCAACAACACCACCACCATCACTCAGCTGCTCTTCAACAACAACAATTACAACAACTCCAGTATCAACAATATTACGACCCTTCTTCTGAACACCATCACCACTCTTCCTTTTGAGACATTTATCCCTGGAATGTTGGAAGAGAGAACGACTGGTGAAAAAACAAGTATTATAAACAATAATAATAATATTATAAAACAATATTTACAAATTTACATGCAGAACAACACCTCATCTTTCAGAGCAATGTTGAGAAGCACTCTTGAAACAAGTCAAACTCTCCTTCAAGAATCACCTCATCCCAACAACTCCGTTGCTGTAGTTCTTCTTTGTTTCGTATTCCTCCATTCGCAGACAAGTTTTCCTCCAACCAAAAGAACGAAGTCATAGGCATCGCTGTTGTTGCAGATGGTGCTGCTTCCAACGAAGAAGGAGGAGGAAGGATGTTGTTCTCTTGTTGTTGTTGTTGTTCGCCGTTAGCTGAAGAAAGCAAAAGACTTTCGTTGTGAGGCATGGCCAAGCCCTGAGAGTCCAAAAGGGAGACCATCTCGCATAGCGAGGAGGTCCGTCGTGCCGATGTCTTGCGAAGCAACCGCCGGAGAGAGCGTGGTTTGCTCTCCGAGTCTAGTCGCTGGTAGACGTCCAACAGGTTGTCCATCGCTTGTTCCAGTTGACGCTGTTGTTCTTCTTCGTTGTCCACAGCTTCGGTCTTTACAACTTCGTGGTGATATTCAGAAGGAGATAGCTTCCGTCGTTTGTGGTAGCGAGAAGAAGAACTCTCAACTTCGTTCTCGTTGTCTTGCTCAGCCTTTGTCCGTTGTTGCTTCTCTGCAAAGAGTTGCTCCAACAAGCATGTCTGCCTTCGCTGCGCGCTCTCCATTCTCATCACTATCTCCTCTATTCTGTCGTTGACGGTTCGTTTGTTGCTCTTCTTCTTCGTGGCGGTAGTGGCATTCTTTCCCTGTTGCTGCCCTTGTTGTTGCTGCTGCACCGCCGTCTTGATCTGTTCCGGTTTGCTCACCACTCGAATGGACTCCGAGAAGACCTCGCAATAGCCTCTGTTTCGTCCTCTTCCTCCTTCACTCATGAGGAGGACCGCCTCTCCCGTCACAACGTCCACCAAGCGAAAGCGCAGACGAAACATCATGTGCTCGCAGTGGCTCGACAGCACCCTGATCTTCACGTCCACGTTGAGCTCCACCTCTTTGTTTGCGTTGGTGACGCTGCGAACCTTGTAGTCGACCGGCTTTTGGTTCAGGAAAGGAACCTCTTTGAGCTCCTCGCAGTCGAAGCAGAGCGCCACCTCCAACGAGTGCGTGGTGTTGAAGTTGAAAGCGAGAGGGGCCGCCTCCTCGCAGCTTTGAAGGCCAACACGAACGACGAATGGGGTGTTCTTCACTACGTTGTGAACCACCTTGGTCCTCGTTGCGGGGGTTCCTTCTTCCGTTGTCGCTGTGCCATCCTCGATGGTCTGTTCCTCTTTGGCCAGGGAGCGCTGCTCGAGGATGTGGAGACGAGGGCCAAAGAGTAGCTCCTCCGCCTGTTCCTCGCCTTCCGAGGACTGCGTCTCGTCGCCTTCCTCTTCCGCTTCCTCCTCCAGCAGGTTCGGCTGCGGTGTCTGCGCCAATGGTTGCTGCGAACGCATTCTCTGACGTCGTCTTCTTCCTCCTGTGTGAAGCATTACTTTATTTTCTGTTTTTTGAAAAAAAAAGGGTCGTTGCTGGTAGTTTGTTTTTCTTCCAAAAGTTCAAAAAGGGTTTTCGTTGTTGAAGAGACTTTCTTTAAAACAACAAAAAACAAAACCATTAAAAAGCTCATTCATGCATGTTCCTCCTTCTTCTTCTTCCTTTTTGCCTTGCCTCCCCCCCCATGAGGAAAAGGGAGCGGAAAGGTCGGCCCTTTCATGCCCTAAAACCGAAAAATCGGAAACCTCCATCGCCCCTTATGGAGAGTTGTGGTTGGTTCGCACGCGTTCCTCCTGCCCCACAAGGCCGTGAGGGGTGGGGCACGCGGAAGTTGGCTTCTGATTTTCTGCCACCTCCACGCACCGCCTCACCCGATTTTTGTTTTTTGCCGGTTTCGTTGCCTTTCCTAACTCCCCACCCCCCCAAATGCCTACGTGGCATCTATCCCCTGCAGGGGGGGAAAAAAAGGCGCGAAAACTCGAAAAATTTCTACGAATCGAAAATTTGGCGAGGATATTTTTTGTTTATGTGGCAGATTATTGCGGATAATTGCTGGCTATCGTTGTTCCGGTCTCCTATCCGATTTTGCTCGCTTTGTCTTCTTCTCTTCGAAACTGTTTTGGAGGGACTGTTCGGAAACCTGTGCGGCCATGCTCTTGCGCCTCGCCTCGGCTTGTGCTTTTGTGTGCGTTACTGGAAACTCGCTGTCCGGAGGGCACTTGTGCTCCGCTATTCCCAAGAATGTGCACAGCTTGCTGTATCCGCCTCCCTTTGCCACATCCATCACCAACAGCTGCTCTGGAGGAATGATGGTCTGCACCAACCTGTTGTGCCGCAGGAAAGCCTTAATGGATGAGTACTCGTTGGGCCACCGACTTCCGTAGTGGAGCACTCTTGTTACATTTGAGAATTGAATCGGATGAGGATGCCTCTCCATGTGGGCCTTCCAGGACCGCCACCATGCAGCAGCGTCTCGCACTGTCAGGATGAACTTGGCGTTGGGATACATGTGCAACAGTTCCTCAAAGTAGTAAGGAACGGGGGTGTCGGTGACCGCACGGGATTTGTCCCAACGTCTCACAATATCCACACTAAGCGGAGATACGTTGTCTTCTGTGGTCATGAAAAGGAGGTCTTCTGTTGTCTCCTTTGGTGTATGCCAGCAACGAATGCCCAGTTCGTTCAGAGCGGCGGTCAGGGAGGTCGTACCTGTCTTGGAGAGCCCCAGTCCAAAGACATTGGCGGAGCGGCTGCTAGATTTGGAGGGGTATCCACGGAGGTGGTCAAAGTAGTACCCTAGCTCTTTTCCAATGGATAATCGTTCAGCACAACTCAGGCAAGCCGCGGTCTGGACTGGGGACTGACTCTCGTCCTTGTATTTGTTGTTGTCGTTGGTCCGGAGACAGATGCTGCTTACATGGGCAAGCCGTGAATACCCTGCATCTTCACAATTTGCTTGCTCAGGAGCGGTGTTGAGCGAACAACTTTGGCCCCATAGCGAGGTCACCATCAGACAGAACCAAAACCCAAGACCAAAGGGGACAACGAAATGTAAAACCCTCATATTAATATCATGCTCGCCTTCTTTGAGTTATTCAAGCAAAGTCAGGCCGACTACCAACCTCGTAGGTCTTTCTAAACGAGGGTAATGCATCCCAAATTAAAACGCAACCACAAATAATTGTTGTGACAAGAAAGAGAGAGAGAGCAGAGGCGCGGAGGCAGGAAGAAATGCATGTGGCAGGGGTTCGAATGGACCCCAAGTCCCTTTTGATTGCTGTCCTTCTTTTTCTCTGCTTTTCGTTGTGGCTGCAGCTCGGCTCGCGGTGCACCGAGAACGTGGAGCGAGTTTTTGTGACAAGCAGCCAAGAGCAAACGACGACGCGGGGGCAGAAGAGCGGCGTCTCTGACGCACCGCCTATGACACAAGGGAACAACAACGAGCAACACGATGGAGAAGATCAGCCATACCAATACGAAGGGCCTCAATACCACTACAAATACCAAGAAGATGAGGTTGAAGAAGAGGAAGCAAGTATCAGCGACAAAGTCACGCCCATAACCCTTAGCCCAAAGGACCTCCTGGTGCACGTTCACCTCCAAAAGAGCGGCGGCAAAACGTTCAACTCAGTGCTCGAAAGCGGTGCAAAGGAAGGGAAAAGCTCTTGTCTCTCACCTAGCTTCTTCCAGGGCTCCACCTGGCTGCTCAGCCGCTCCACCACCAAGTGGCGTTGTGGTGTGCACCCAAGCTACACACGGTGGAACCAATGCCTGTCGACCAAGTTTGGCAACCGGAATCCCCTTTGGATCACGCAAGTGCGGCACCCCGTGGAGCGCTTCTGGCATGAATACCTCGAGACGCAAGGCACCTTTCAGCTGTGGCATGTCTTCTGGCCGACCGACTGTGGTGGCAAGGTCATCGACACCCGTCCGCCTGACCCTCGAAAGTACGAAAGAGGACGGGACCCGCCCTTTCAGGGCAACCTGGAGGATTTTAAGAGCTGGGCTTCACATGAGACCAACGCCGGGCGCAACCGCCAGACCATCATGTTGAGCACACTGGTGCCCTCCCTTTGTGAGGGCGGCCTGCAGTTGGGCAACCCGGAGCACGAGAGACTTATTTTAGAGGATGCCAAGCGGGTCCTGCTGGAGGAGCTTCATGTGGTGGGCATTTACGAAGCGCCAACGGAGTTGTGGCAGATGCTGCGGCACAAGTTCCCGCAGCTTTGCTTCGAGGCTTTCCCGGAGTTTGTGTCGCAGCAAAAGGTGCCGGAGGAGGTGGTGGAGATGATCAAGGAGATCAACCACCTGGACATCGAGCTTTGGGAGTTTGCCCGTGACTTGTTTTGGCGGAGGCACAACGCCACCTTTGGGGGGGAAGAGCATCCATAGAGCCAAAACAAAATAAAACTAAAACTGTAACACACGTAAGCTGGGGATTTATATACCTAATTAAAGATATAAAGTGACGTGTATCTTACTAATTTGGTAATTTGATCGCCAAAATTTCTTTAATTAAACTCCTCAAGCAGAAACTCAACCGGAACAACTCTGGCGGAGAAGAAGCAGACCAGCTCCTCTTTTTCTTTGGCTCCTCCTCTCCCTCGCTAAACAAAAACAACGTTGTTGTTATAGGTTGTCTTTGGTTGTGTGCTGCGGCGCGAGTGACCGGTGTATGGACGTGCGCTGAGAGAACGCGAAAAACAAAAGGTACTCTTACAGGGGTTTTTTGTTATTATTGTCATACGTGTCACTAACGAAAATGGTTCATATTAAAGGTTACAAAAACAGTGGAGAGCAGACAGAGAACACTTGGTGGAAGGAAGAAAAAACAGATGGAAGTCAGAAAGAAAAAGCATACCAAGAACGTGCCTCTCGGTGTGATTATCCTGCGAGCATGTTGTGGCTGTTGTCCCTCGTTGAGCACGTCGCGGAAGCGGATCTTGATGCAGGCCTCTGTTCTCCTCCTCACTTTTCTCTGTTACATGTCCTATCACTTGGCTCGCAAGGCACCGAGCATCGTCAAGTCCACTCTTCACACGCACAACAACAGCACCGATCACGAGAAGCCCTATGACGGTTGGGCTCCCTTTAATACTTCAAAAGGAGAGGGCTTACTTGGTTCCCTTGATACCGCTTTTCTTTTCTCTTACGCTGTTGGCATGTTTTTCAGTGGACATCTTGGTGACCGCCTGAACCTCAGGTTTTGTCCTTGTCCTCGCCTTTCCTCTTTTCTATTTATTCTATCCCAAAGTCTCTCTCTGCTCTCTACTCTCTGCTCTCTGCTCTCTGCTCTCTGCTCTCTGCTCTCTGCTCTCTCCTCCTCTCGCCTCTCTCCTCTCGCTTTTCCATCTTTCTAACTTTGAAAACTACTCCACAGATACTTCCTGAGTGCAGGAATGATATTGACCGGTGTATTCACAGCGCTTTTTGGCATGGCCTACATCTGGAAACTGCACATGTTCTGGTACTTTGTGGTGGTGCAAGTCCTCTGCGGTATCGTCCAATCCACCGGCTGGCCCGCGGTGGTCAGCGTGGTGGGTTACTGGTTCGGCAAGGGCAAGAGAGGCTTCATCATGGGCGTCTGGAATGCACACACCTCGGTGGGCAACATCCTGGGCTCGGCCATATGCTCTGCTGCCTTGGCCATCGGTTGGGGTTACTCCTTCATCATCCCAGGCGGCATTATTGGCGCTCTTGGTGTCGCTATCTTCCTCTTCTTAGTGGTAACTCCGGAGGACGTAGGACTCGACTCGCCGAATGCAGTGGTCTTGCTACCAAACCATCATTCAGGAGATGAAGAGGAAGAGGAAAATGTGATCACAGAAACAGAGACAGACTCTGACGTTGGTTCTTATGGGGTTGGCTATGGTGCTGTTACTTCCGGCTCCATCAACCCTACCAATAAGAAGATCAAAGGAAGCGGCGCAGGAGATGGTGAAGGAAGAGAGGACACTATCTTGTTGTCTGCCGCTAAACAGAAGAAGCAAGGCATTAACTTTTTCAGAGCGTGGATGATACCTGGTGTGGCTGAGTTTGCTATGGCGTTGTTCTTTTGCAAGTTGGTCAGCTATACCTTTCTTTACTGGTTGCCTTTTTACCTTAACCATACTGGTACTTGTTCTTTTCTCTTTTCTTTTTTTTTTGTTTGCTTTCTTTTAATCTTTCTCTCTCTCTCTCTCTCTCTCTCTCTCCTTCATATCAACAGAGATTGGGGATGACAAACTGAGCACCTCGGAATCGGGCAACCTATCCACTCTCTTCGATGTGGGCGGCATCATTGGCGGCATCATCGCCGGCCTCATCTCTGACTGGCTCCCCGCACAGGCCACCACCTCTGCCGTGATGATGTACATCTCCGTGCCAGCTCTCTACTGCTATCGCGCCTTTGGGGACCATAGCTATGCCCTCAACATTGTGCTCATGCTGGTGGCTGGTGTCTTTGTCAACGGGCCGTACTCCCTCATCACGACAGCTGTCTCGGCTGACCTCGGCACGCACAGCTCCTTGAAAGGGGATGCTAAGGCCTTGGCCACCGTTACGGCTATCATCGATGGAACAGGGAGCATGGGAGCGGCCGTTGGGCCTTTTATCACGGGTTGGCTGTCCAGCACGCACGACGGTTGGGATAGAGTATTTTGGATGTTGATGGGGATGTGTGGGGCGAGTGCCTTGCTACTGAGCCGGTTGTTGTTCAAGGAGCTGAGAAGGTGCTGCGCGGGACCGAAGGAGCAGGCCTATCTTCATGACAGCGACTTGCCGCCCAAGTCTTTTTCGTTTGTGGACGGTGGTTTGGAAGGCGGAGGCGGAGGTGATGCCCCAAGAATGACGCAACACCAGCAACAACCACAACCCCAAGGGTTTCTTCATTCTCCTCACCAGTATTTTAACCAGGACGCCAGTGCTCCTCCCATGGAAGCAACGTCTCCGCTGTATTATCATGCCTCTGGTACTTCTCCGTTTGAGCGAGCTGCCTTTCATAGAACGGACACATAAAACGGAAACAATAAACATAAAAACAAAACAATGGTTTACCACGTCGACGCAAAATACCAACAGCAAGTCCTCGCTGTCCCATTGGCTTATCTTCTTGGGTTATTGTTGCAGTACATCTCTCACGACGACTATTTCAAACCAACAACTTCGCTCCCCTCTACTTCTAATACATCCAAATCTAGCTGGGACAAGAGTTACTTTGACCAGAGAGGCCCAACCCTAACTTCAACTCCTGCCCCCTTTCTGAATCGCTCGCCTCCACCTCCCGCTCCTTCCTCTCCTTCTCCTTCTCTTTCTCCTCCTTCTTTTCCTCCTTTTTCTCCTCCTTCCTATTCTCCTTCTTCCTTCGATTCTCTTTCCAAAGCTATCTCGACCTCCCATGAAGAGGTGGAGCATTTAGATAGATGTGTGAGGTTCTGGCATATTGAAAAGACTGGTGGAACCACACTAAACCACATCCTGAAGGACACAGCCAAGCTTTGGAACAAGAGCTTTCTGCCCCACCAGCGTGACGTGAGGGATGCCGACTACATCAGTGGTCACTTTCGATTGAGTGTTATGTTGGAATGGTTGGAGAGCGAGCGTAGAACCAAAGCTGCCACCGAGAACAATCTCAAGGCCAACTCCAAGAAAACGCGCAAACGCAACCGCACGGCACACAATCACGAGCTATGCTACTGGTTCTTCTCCCAACGAGAACCTCTGGACCGCTTCATGTCTCGCTTCTACTACAAGCAGCTGCGGTTGCCCCACTTAAATTGGGGCAACGACATTGAGGCCTTTGTTCGCAAGGAACACCCTGGAATGGCCACAATTCGCACGTTGAACACGGAGCAGGAACTCCAGCGGCTGATGGCAGTGTTGGACACCTTCGAGATGGTGGTGGTAGCGGAGCGCTTCGACGAATGTCTCATACTGTTAATGGAAGATGGAGTGATCAGCCCGGAGGTGGTCAGGAACTACAGCAACTATGGGGTGGTGCAAGGAAGACCCAAGGTGGAGAGCTTGGCGTCGGATGTGAAGGAGAAGCTGCGCGAGTTCTTGGAGTTGGACATTCGGTTGTATGAGGCGGCGATGGCCAAGTTGGACCAGCGGGTGGAGCGCTTTGGGCGAGAGAGGATGCAGCAGCGGTTGCAGGCGCTTGCAGCGGTGCACACGGCACGTTGCTCTGAGGAACGAGGAGGATTGAAGGGCTCGGGAGCGTGCAAGAACTTCACCGAGGTGGATAAGTTTTTGAGCGGTAGAGCCAAAGAAAAGTATGCCAACCTTTAGTGCACGAGACTACCGGTTGTGGGCCAACGATCCCGGTAATTAATTAATTACATACCCATATTTACTGGAATGCATTATAGTGGTTGTCTGTTGTTGTTGACATAATGGCCTTTTGTTTGCTCCAAGCCAGGTAACTAAAGCAGAGAATTCAAACACACCCAAGGTGGCAGGCAGTGCTGCTAAGGATTTTTTTGGTGAAGTGGCCTTGTCTGTTACCCACGTTTGTTTGTGTTGTTGCTTCAAAACGACCGTCGTTTTGTTATTATTTTTATTTTCGTTTTTTGAACGACGCTTACACGACCATGGGAAAAGAGTATTCTCCCGCCATGCTCAGGAACTGTGGCTACTTTTGGTGCGTTAACCAGCATTTTTTTTTCTTTCGACCGGTGCTCTAAACCATTGTTGTTTTTCAACAATTCTACTCTCTCCTCACCAAAGCTTTATCGCGGCCTTCTCGGTCTACTTCCTGTGGCTGCTGTCTTACCTCCTCTTCCCTTCTTCTCTCACCTCTTCGTCGACGTTCTCCCTATCCTCCTCTCCCGTCACCGCCTTCTCCTCAAACGCTTCTGCTTCCTTGGCTTCATGGCGTCGGCGGCACTCTTTAGGTTACAAAGATCTTCCGCAACAGCCATACGAACCCCCGCCAAAGCCTTTGGACCGTTGTTTGCTCTTCTGGCATCTGCAAAAGACAGGAGGAACCACTCTGAACCATATCTTGGAGGGCACGACCAAGCTTTGGAACAAGACCTTCTCTCAGGAGCTGAAGGGTGGCTTGCGCGTGAAGGCTGACTTCCTCAGCGGCCACGTGGAGATCGACAAGCTCTTGCCCATGTTGGAGTTCAACCGCACCGCTGAGAAGAAGTTCAAGAAGGAGCTGTGCTACTGGCTCTTCTCCCAACGGGACCCGCTGGACCGCTTCATGTCTCGCTTCTACTACAAGCAGTTGCGCGTGGCCAACGTCAAGTGGGGCAACGACATTGAGGCCTTTGTTCGCAAGGGACATCGCGGCATGAGAACCCTTCGCACGTTACACACGGAGCGGCAATTCCAGCGCCTACTGGCGGTGTTGGACACCTTCGAGATGGTGGTGGTAGCGGAGCGCTTCGACGAGTCCCTCATACTGTTGGAAGCGGATGGAGTGATCAGCCCGGAGGTGGTCAGGAACTACAGCAACTATGGGGTGGTGCAAGGAAGACCCAAGGTGGAGAGCTTGGCGTCGGATGTGAAGGAGAAGCTGCGCGAGTTCTTGGAGTTGGACATTCGGTTGTATGAGGCGGCGATGGCCAAGTTGGACCAGCGGGTGGAGCGCTTTGGGCGAGAGAGGATGCAGCAGCGGTTGCAGGCGCTTGCCCAAACGCGCAAGGAGGTGCCCTGCGCGGAGGAACGAGGAGGATTGAAGGGCTCGGGAGCGTGCAAGAACTTCACCGAGGTGGATAAGTTTTTGAGTGGTAGGGTCAGAGAAAAGTATGTCAATTATTAACCGCGAGATTCAAAAGAACGAACCCTATTTTTTTGCTCCTTCTTTCCGTATCCTCCCTCCTCCTTCTGGCTGCCAGGAAGTCTTTTCCTTCCTCTGCCAAGGGCGAGCAAATGAGTTTTGTTGCCAAAGAATGATCATTTTGTGGATGCGGAAGTTTTTCACGTCGGCATGATTATCGAAAATTCCCTTAAAGTCGACAAAAAAGTCAGCGTGAGGATTTGTTGGCAAAAAAAAAAAACTCACAAACCAAAGGAGGCGGCAGAGCGACTCGAGTCCAAAAAAAATTATTTTTTTTTCCTCCCCCAAAAAAGATTAACAAAAAAAAAAAAGTAGAGAAAACGTAGCAGCAATGGCCACAACGACAGCAGCACCCCCCAAAGAACAGGGTAAGCCCAAGACGCTGGAGGAGGCGATGGAGGAGGAGGAGAGCGTGGAGCTGCCAGAGGACGTGTTGAACGCCCCTGTGGAGGAGATCGCGGCCAGGACGAGGGGGCTGGACAGGGAGATTCAGATCATGAGGCACGAGATCAACCGCCTGCACCATGAACAAACCGCGTTGAAGGAAAAAGTGAACGAAAACAAAGAGAAGATCAAACTGAACAAGCAACTGCCTTACCTTGTAGCCAACGTTGTAGAGGTACAGCTCCTCTCTCTCTCTCTCTCTCTCTCTCTCTCTCTCTCTTTCTCTCTCTCTCTCCTCTCTTTCGTTTGTAGATCTGAAAAAATCAGTATTCTTCATTCACTCACTTCTTTTTTCTGACGAGTCAAGTTGATTGATGCGGAGCCTGAAGTCACTGAAGACGGCAGCAGCATGGAGGCTGATGCCCACACTGACAAGTGTGCTGTGATTAAAACATCTGACAGAAAGGTATGCATATTCTTCACTTCACTGTTCTTTTGTTTCTCTTCCTCTCTTCTCTCTTCTCTTCCATTGTGCCCTCTCTCTTCTCTTCTCTTTTCTCTTCTCGTTCTCTCTTTGCAAAATACTTGCTTTTATCTTACTAACACTCACTTCCACTCAGACCATTTTTTTGCCAGTGATAGGACTGGTAGATCACACCAAATTGACTCCTGGAGATCTTATTGGTGTCAACAAAGACAGTTATCTCGTTCTCGACACATTGCCTCCAGAGTATGTTTCCTTTCTCACCTTCTAGTCTTGCTTTCTTCCGTTGATCAACTTTTAACACAATCAGATATGACGCACGAGTCAAAGCTATGGAAGTCGACGAACGTCCTACCGAAGAATACAACGACGTTGGCGGTCTAGAAAAACAAATCCAAGAGCTGGTGGAGGCGGTAGTCCTGCCCATCGCCCAAAAGGACCGCTTTGATACCATCGGCATTCAACCCCCCAAGGGAGTGTTGCTCTACGGCCCTCCAGGCACCGGCAAGACCTTGATGGCCCGAGCTTGCGCCGCTCAGACAAAGTCCACTTTCTTGAAGCTGGCCGGTCCTCAGCTGGTCCAGATGTTCATTGGTGATGGCGCCAAGCTGGTTCGTGATGCGTTTGCGTTGGCCAAGGAGAAGTCTCCCGCTATCATCTTTATCGACGAGTTGGATGCCATTGGCACAAAACGCTTTGACAGCGAGAAGTCTGGAGACAGAGAGGTGCAGAGGACCATGTTGGAATTGTTGAACCAGTTGGATGGTTTTAGCAGTGATACAAGCATCAAAGGTTTCTCTTCCTCCATACTTCTCCTCTCTCTCTCTCTCTCTCTCTCTCTTCTCCTCTCCTTTTTTTCTTTTGGTTCTTTCTTTTGCTCACAACACCAAACAAAACAAAACAAAACAAAACAAAACAAAACAAAACAAAACAAAACAAAACAAAACAAAACAAAACAAAACAAAACAAAACAAAACAAAACAAAACAGTGATAGCAGCAACGAACCGAATTGACATTCTCGACCCAGCGTTGCTCCGCTCCGGTCGTCTGGACCGTAAGATTGAGTTCCCTCTGCCGGACGAGGAGGCCCGTCAAAAGATCCTCCGCATCCACTCCCGAAAGATGAACGTCAGCCCGGAGGTCAACTTTGAGGAGTTGGCCCGTTGCACGGATGACTTTAACGGCGCGCAGCTCAAGGCTGTCTGCGTGGAGGCCGGCATGCTGGCCCTCCGAAGGGAGGCCACCGAGCTGCAGCACGAGGACTTTATGGAGGGCATCAACCAAGTCGTGGCCAAGAAGAAGAAGAGCCTCCAGTACTATGCTTAATAACCAGAAGAGACAAAACAAAAACAAAAAACGATATTTTTGGTGTAGAAAAGATCATCTCTTTGGCCAAAGGGAAGGTGGCCCGACGGACCCCTTCAAGAGAGGGCGAGGCCTTGTTTTCTTCTTCGTTGGACAAGGTTGGCGGTGAAGCGGAAGTCGTCGTTCTTCCCGTCCAGAACGAGCCGGCAGTGGTACAGCCGCGTGTCATGGCCGCCCATGCTGTGATATTCCGTCCCGTACTCTACCTGCATGCAACACTCTGCATCGAGGCGAAGCGACGATGGGGAGGCGGGTTCCACGCGGGCGCCCAGCAGGGAGTCCAGCTCGTTGGGGGACTGCACGCCGTGGAGAAGCTTGCCATCGGGCAGCGCCTTGTAAGCAATCAGCGGCTCCGGCAGCCTCGCATTGTCGGCTGGGTGACACAGGAGAAGCAGCACCTTCATCAGGTTGAACACCAGCTCCAGGTTTTGGTCTTGCGTTCCTCCTGCTTTGTCCTTGGGGATGGTGGAACAGGGGCCGAGGCGAAGAAGCAAGCCGTGGCGGTGCAAGTCGAGAAGAACCGTTTTCAGCTCCGTCAGCTCGAACCATTCTGCCGTGCTGTCGCCCTCGGACCCGCGCAGAAAACTTCGCAAGATGTGGCTGGTGGAAGCAAGAAAGGCCGTGCCATCGTCCGACAACCGCAAAGCGCTCGCCCTTCCCGTTCTCCTGTCCACCACCGCCATGTGGTAGTCGTTCACCCATTGAAACCCCAAATAATAGGCATAAAACAGGCGGTGGTGCGGCCAAAAGCTCTGAACGATCTGTTTGCTGCTGAGGCGGTCACCGCCCTCCTCCTTGCCGTCCTTTAGGAACAAGGCCTTGAGGGCACGCTTGGCCTTTGGTGGGCAGGAGGAGGTCGAGCGAAAGTCTGGTTTGCTCTCTTGGTCGCCAGGGCGAAACCAGGAGCTCGGGTCCTGCTGGACGACCGCTCGCCAGGCGCGGCAGACGAGGCCCATCCGAAACACGCTCCGCGGGGCGGAGGGCAGGAAGGAGAAGATCAGCGACAGCAGGGACGAGTCGCCGAGAACTTGCTCGGCGGGAGGCAAGGCGCTGTCTTCTTCCTCGGTGCTCATCATCTTCAAGGGGTGCGCACCTTTTTCTTTTCTTTTGCCCTTACTGTTCGTTGCCACACCTTTTAGGCGAGGCGAGAAAGGGAACGTCGCTCACCAACAGTAAAGAGAGGAGGGCGTCCGGGTTCACAACGCGTTACGGTCCATCAGACTACTTCTCTCTCTCTCTCTCTCTCTCTCTCTCTCTCTCTCTCTCTTTAACGAATGAGTCTTTGAGGAGAAAAGCTTAGTTTTCACGGTTGGCAAGCACAAAAATGCCAAGCACGCCTATCAGCAAGAACTTGAAGTAGGGATAGTCGTTCATGATGATGGTCACCATGCCCACATACGGCAAAAATCTACCAAACAAACAAATGAACGGTTAACGCTAGCATGAAGAAGAAGAAAGAAGCAAGAAGCAAGAAAAGAAGAAGCACAATGAAGAATAGGAAATGAAAGACACACCCTCTTGTTCGGCCAATGATGTGATGTCGTTCAAGCCATTGCATGCCTGGCGTGTAAAGGCCACGATCGTCCACCGTGTTGTTGTCTCCTTTAGTCAGTAGCTCCACCTCTCCATCCGGCCTTTTTCCGTTACAGCATGGAATAAGAAAGGAGGAGGAGGAGGAGGAGGAGGAGGAGAAGGAGAAGGAGAAGGAGAAGGAGAGAAGGAGAAGGAGAAGGAGAAGGAGAAGGAGAAGGAGAAGGAGAAGGAGAAGGAGAAGGAGAAGGAGAAGGAGAAGGAGAAGGAGAAGGAGAAGGAGAAGGAGAAGGAGGAGAAAGACAGAAACGTCAAAGGGAGGGCGCACCGCTGATGAACTTTGAGTATGCGATGAACTATGGGAATTTCTCTCTCGTCCAACTTGTAGACAACGATCTCTCCCACTTGGAAGGGCGTGTCAGCGGGCAGGCTCAAAAACAACAGGTCACCTCGCTGAAACGCTGGTTCCATGCTTCCACTGTGGAAAGAACAGGCAAAGACGTAGGAGAAAAGATGAGAGATGAGTTAGAAACCAACCATCAGTGGGAAGAGAGAGAGAACGAGATATTGTTTTCGCGTATTGAAACCTGAGGACTACCACGATGGGACTCTCGCTGCCTGTGACCAGTATCAACGTTTTCCAAATGGTCAGTGCGGAGGCAACGATCAATCCAAAAGACAGTGCTTGCATCAACAGCTGTTTATTTTGATGGTGAGACAAAAAAAAAAACAGTTTGTTGTTGAAAAAAGGGGAAAAGGAACCAAACCAATCTGGGACGCATGCGCCGAATGTTGTCCAATATCTCGCCCAGCATTTTTGTTCGGTTTGGTTTGTGAAGCAAGAAGGAGAGGACGAGACGATAAAAAAAAAAAGAGGGAGGAGAATGAGAGAGAGAGAGAAGTCTTCTTGCTTGTTATTTTCTTTCTCTTTCTTTTTTAACGAGAGATTTTCTAACGTGTCGTCCCGAAACTTAATCGTCGACAAAAATGCTCTGTCAGATCAATCTATGGTGACGTGTATATCAAAATTTTGGTTTTTGTCGACAAATGAATATTTTCTTGGAATTAAGTATTTAATATTTTAATTTATATTATTTAAATTTTTGTTCAAAGAGAGGAAAGAAATGCTGGAAAGGGCCTGTACAAGTAAGAAGAAAAAGAAAACCACTCAATCCTCTGAGCTGGCAGAGTCCGAAGGGGATTGCGAGCTCTTTCCTTCCTCGATGGAGCTGTCCACCTCATCCTCCGGCTGGGACAGAGGTGCAGCCGATTCCGGTCCCGCGTACATCTCCGTCAGCCCCATTTGCTCCAAGTGCTGCCTTGGGCTGTCCCCCATGTTATACCCGCTCGGTGTGCGAGACCCTTTTGAAAGAGAGAGACGGCAGCAAATTCAATGTGTAAGAAAGAGAGCAACCACAAGAAAGAGAATGAACGAAGAAACAAAAAAGCAACAACACAACAACAAAGAAGGTACGGCACGTACTTGTCTCATTGCTGTTAAACGCGGAGCGTGAACGAGCACGATCTCTCGTGATGGTATAATTTCTCCAAACCTGAATCTTGTTGCTGCGGCCTTTCGCCCTCCACAAATCCTTTATGAGTCCTCGCCAAAAGTTAAACGTGGTTTTGGTGCAACCGATCGTCAGAAAGGCGAATGCTCCCAAGTTGGTCATCACTAATACGGTCCAAAGGAGAAACCCAAAGTTGGGTTTTTCCTTTAACTCACATTCCGTTCCTGTGCTCGCGCTACATACGACCTGTATTTTTCAAGTCAATATGGATTTTAAAAAGAACGCAAACAGAATGAAAAGTTAAGCAAAGAAAGAGGAGGAACAGAAAACAAGAACAAGAAAGAAAATAGCAAAAGATTGACCTGTTCTTCGAGAGCTTCAGTAATGTCGTCTTTGATGGCAGAGCCGTAGAAGCGATAGGCAATCTGAAAGGCGGTCAGACCCCAAAAGAGACACATCATCACCAACAAACGGATGACCACCCGAAATGGCAGGTTGCCTTTCTTGTCAAACTGATAACTTCTCTGTTATTGATGTTTGTTAACACCTGAAATGAAGAATATAAATGCAACAAAAAGTTACCCGAAGAATAGTAATGACCACACCTAAGATAAGCAGCGACCCAAACAACCAGCTTCCAATAACTAATGAGAGAGAGAGAGAGAGAAAGAGAGGAAGGGAGGGAACAACGTTGCTCGTTAAAATAGAAAATAAAAACACTGCATAAAAAAGAAAAAAGTGCATACATAAAATATAAAAGTTGCCATAAATCCACCAATCAGTATCTTCATCATAAATGAAGCACCACGAAACGGTAGGAGAGGCTTGTATCTTCTTTGCGGCCAATGGAATGATGGTAAGCAGTACTGGTAGTGTCCACCCTATGATGTGATACCTGTTTTTTAAGAAGGTAAGGACTGCAGAATAGAATAAGCAGCAAAAGAACGATAGAAAAGAGGTGAATAGGTTACCATTTTTCAAATTTGTGGAGCTTATCACGAGACACTTGAACGACAATCAACATGACCAACTGAAGAAAAGCGATCAGTAAGAGACAAACGTAGAAGAAGAACAGGAAGAGAAGAAGAACAGAAAGCAGAAGAAGCAGAACAAGAAAAGGAAGAAGGAAAAGAAACAAGAAGGAAAAGAACAGGTACGTTGAACGCTGCGATGGTCCACCAACAAGCAACACATAATCCTCCGAATACCAGCAAAATTCCTTTCAAATCCCACTTCAGAAAAAAAAACAAAGACAAGACAAGACAAAAGTATAACACTGAACACCAATAGACGAACCTTGAAGAACGCAAGCTAGACCACCAGCATCTCCTCGCCCGACTCCTTGATACTCTCCCTTGTCTGAACAAATTATGTTCTCTGATCCTCCAGCAAATACTCCAAAGACAAGTCCCAATGAAACCGGAACGGTCGAAAGAGTTAAGAAGTTCAAAACGTTGACAGGAAATCGTCTCGTATCAGGATTCAAGAAGCTCGTCACGACGTAGAAGGTGGAGGCGACCAAAGATATGGCACCAAAGAGAGTCATGACAGAATAAAGGGCGTCCCATTGTTCCTCGGTGTAGATGGTGCCTGGACAGGGAAGGGCACAGAAATCGTCGGTAATATCTGGATTGTAGACGGTTGGATAGGGACAGTCTGCTTGGCTGTAACCCACCTCTGTTTTTTTGGGGAAAGAAACGAGCGGAGAAGCAATAAGGAGAGAGAGAGAGAGAGAGAAGAAGTTAGATTAGGAAATAAAGACAAGAAAGATAGAGCTTACTAGCAGTGCTTCCTGGGTTACAGGAAGAATTTGGAAATAAGAAAGTAGTGCAGGGTGGGATCATGTTAGCCCTTCCAACGGACTCGAAGTACTCCGTGCACTCAGCTGACATAGAGTTACAAAGAGACAAACACGGAGAAACCGCTGATGAAGGCAAGTTGAGAAACAGAAAGTTACGCACACATAAGGGAGAAAGAAGAAGCAAGGAAGCAGAAAGAATACACACCGGAAGAGCCGTTACAGATCTTATACGAGTAATGACACGCCAACAAAAGAGCAGCGTCACGACAGGCAGGCGGCACCCATACTCCTAAATAAATAGTAGAGGCAGAGGCTTGTTCGGTGAGATCGGCCAACGTTTGGTTGGCGGGTATGTAGATAGGTTGGTTCTGGTCCAGAAGAAGAGGCAAACACTTTGGATCGATTTGGTTGTGCATGGACTCTTCCAACATAACACATCTTTGAGCAGCTGGCGAAGAAGAAAAACGATAAGAACGAAAGGAAGAAAGAAAAGTAATACACTACGAACCAGAGAATGAGGTAAAGAAAAGAAGAAGGCAGGTAAAGGAGAAGGAGAGCCGCATTGTGTTCGTTTGTTTACGCTTTTCTTTGTTCTTCCGGAGGTTTTAATTCAAACCGTAATGGTCAACTTTACCGGCAAACGGTTGCCTCATTCTTTTTTCTGAATTAACAATAATTAACGAACAGGTTTTAATATGATTTTCATCCTTACAACAACAAAATGGAAAGTTACCTTTTGCGTCTTGTAGTTAGATAAAGAAGAACGAGTCTTTTCGATTTTAAGCAGACAAAAGTAAGAAAGTAAACAGAATAAAGGAAGAATAGAGTTTAATTGTGGCGCTGTTGTCGGAAAAAGAGAGGAAAGCTGTGCAATGGTGTTTCACTGGCAAACAAGTGGGTCAGGAAAAGAAAGACAGGGTAAAGTGAAAAAAGAGGGTTGGTCGTACATAGTGACAGTTTGGCCTCCTGTGTAGGTCTTTCCAGTGAAATAATGAACCCAATTTTCAGAAGACGGAAGATAAACACTCCTTGCTTTAGACGACGCATAAGGCTGCATCACAGGAGCGACCAACCAATCCGGTCCAAACATGAACTGGTCTTCCGCTTGCTGGCATTCCACTTCTACACACGCATAAATCATCGGTCGCAGTAGAGGAGTTCCATTAAGAGAAGCTATGCTCATCTTTTGTTTGTTGGCACTATCAGAAAAAGAAAAGCAGAGAGAAAAAGAGAACACAGAAAGAAGATAACCTGTTTCATGATATAAGGTCGTAACTTCTCGCGAAGATGGATGAGGTCAGAAATGATGGAGAGAGCAGGTTCTCCGAAATGCCATATCTCATTTGGCGCTCCAGTTGGCCCGCAAGAAGTAACGTTTTGGATGGGACTGCGTTTGCCATGCAATCGGAACAGCGGACAAAATGCTCCAAACTGGAACCAACGCACTACCAATTCCTAATAGTTTGGTATCATTGAACTAATTGTTAGGTCCCTCAAATCTTTGTACAAAACGTTTGCAAAGAATCAACAGAAATGAACAAAAGCAAGACATACTCTAAAGAGGGGATCATTAATGTTGCCATTCACATAACCCCCGATGTCGGTTGTCCACCAGTAGATGCCGCTCATTGCCATGTTCTGAGCTACTCTCACCTGGATATTCAATTCTTCAAATGTGGATGGAATGTCTCCACTCCATACAGCTGCTGCCAGTCGTTGTGTTCCTTTGGGATGGAAAAAGCGGAGAAAGAAAACCAGAAAAGCAAGAAAGGAATGACAAACAGAAAATACGAAAGCAAATATGAAAAAAAAAACGAATAAGACGGGTACCTGCCCAAGCACTTCTACTCAACATGATGATATCTGTTTCATGTAAGGAGGTCAAGCCATCATGCACCATTTGCTGGTGGACTCGTGGGAAGGCCATCCCTATTTGCAAGTCACGTCCCATGTGGTAGTAATACTCGCCACTCTGATCCGGCAGTTTTCGTTCTGGCTCATCTGCATCCAACCAATAAACCTATTTTCTCATATAAGTTCAAGCAAACAGAGAGCAAAAAACAAGGGTGTAACCTTAATTCCATGATCATAGTATCCGCTCTTCAGCTGCTGAAACACAAAAGCACGCGCATCAGGATGAAACGGATCGTAAACATAATTGCTACCGGCATAACAAGGCCATGCCTCTCCTTTGGCATTCTTCACCAGGAAACCACGTTCCTTCATCACCTCAAAGTTATGACTTTGGTTGCTAACCACCGGCCAAACGGAGACCATCACTTGATCGATGTTATAGAGATCGTGAAGCGTCTTCGTCATATAAGAAGGATCGGGCCAACAAGAATGGTCAAATGACCAGTCTCCATAGTTCTTCCAATGGTAGTAGTCAATTACAAGAACGGAAACTGGTAAGTTGAGCTTGAGATATCCAGCGCCGATGGACAGCAGTTCCGTCTGGTTGCGGTATCTGTTTTTGCTTTGCCAAAAACCACTTGCAAAGGATGGAAAGGAAGGAGGATGGCCTTTGAAACAGAGGATAAGAAATTGGTTAATTTACGGGAAGAAAGAGTAAAGAAATAAAAATTAAAACCGAAGCATTGGTACCAGTAGCATGAACGTAACGCTGCAATAGATAAGGATAGGGAGGAGAAGATGGGGCAACAGAATCAGGTGTGGTAGTTATCCAATAGTCAATCTGGAAGGTGCTATTGGAGTACCATGTGGTGTGTTCTTCGCTTATATTTACATACCTTGAATTTGTTCATGTAATGTCAGTATGATTGACCATGAAAGAAGATGAAAGTAAAAAGCGGAGCAAAACGAAGAACAAGAAGAAAGTGCATACCCAAAAGAAGGCAAATTCCAAAGGAAACCATAGCCAAGAGAAGACTGATAAAAAGGAATGCTGATATCTGCTCCTCTTGACAGTGTATATAACTAACAAGATTTCAAGTTTTAGTGTTGTTCTTGATACAAAAGAGGGATAGAGAGAGAATGAGAGCGAGAGAGAAGAAGAGAAAGAGAAAGAGAAAAACAAACTTGACTCTGTTGAAAGCTTATGAAAATGGGTTTGTTCTGCAGTCTGCCAGTACGATGCTCTCCAAGGCCATAGACTTGCTCCTTCTCGTTTGCTGCAAAGCTAACTGTCGCACCCAACAACGAAGACGACGACGAAGAAGAAAAAGTGTTCTTCTCTTTTTGCTGCTTTTCATTCCACTGTGAAGAGAAATGCTGAGAAAGCGTACGAAGCAAAACGCGACCGTCTGACTTTCGTACGAAGGTGAGAAGGCCTGTGGAAGAGTCCAACGAGGCGATCAGGTTGCCATTTGTGGTATTGGTCGTGCTTTGTTGTCGGGTCGGAACCACAACAAAGCGATGAGAAGCTGAGGAAGCATAAGAAGAAGAGAGCAGCAGGGCTTGAATGGGAGGATCTTCCACCTGAGCGTTGGGTGTGATGAGAACGCGAAAAGAGTCAGCTCCCCATTCGTCCAGTTGAACAACCAACGACTGTGTTAACTGTTTTTCCTCGCCCTTTATATTTAAAAAGTGTGATTAGAATCAAAGAGTAGTAGAGAGCAGAGAAGAAAGCGATGAAGAGAACGATGAAGAGAACGATGAAGAGAACGATGAAGAGAACGATGAAGAGAACGATGAAGAGAAGAGAAGAGAAGAGAACGATGAAGAGAAGAGAAGAGAACGATGAAGAGAACGATGAAGAGAACGATGAAGAGAAGAGAAGAGAAGAGAAGAGAAGAGAAGAGAACGGTGAAGAGAACGATGAAGAGAAGAGAACGAAGAAAAGCGATGAAGAGAAGAGAACGGTGATGAATGGAAAACAAAGTAGTACCAACAACGCTGCAGCAGTTGTGGTTGGAAAGAAGAGCAGTGTGACGAGGCAGAAGAAAAAGAGAAGAAACATGGGTATGCATGGTGTGCATGGACCAGGGGCTACATGTTCCTTGCGGACGACACAAGGTCGAGAAAACGAAACGCTCAGCACCCACAGCCGAAGAGCCTCTCATCGCTACCCTTTTTTTGTTTTCTGTTCTATATTTTCTTATCGAAATTCAGACCAAATAAGGTTAATTATCCAAAAATATTTTATAAAATCGAATTACTTTGATATAACCGGATTACTGTGAGTTATTTCGATAAATTTGGGCTATTGTCGATAAATATTTGTCCTTTCAGCAAAGGAAAAGGAGAAGAAAAGGTTTGGCCAATCTATCCCATAAGATGAAAAAGGGTGGCATTACAAGCCCTTGAAGAAAGGGTGGTGCGGGTGTAGGGAAGTATTCACAACCAAGCTGTTCTTGCCTTTGGATGAGCTTTGGTAACTGGTCTACTCCATCCGTACAAGCTTAACCTTTGGCCACAAGGGCAAGTTCTAGTTTTTTTTTGTTCAAAAGCTGTTATTATTTTAACTCATAAAAAGAAGAATAACACTAGTAAAACAATGTGAAGAGAGTTAACTTCCAGGCCAAAGGTTTAAAAGTAAAGTGATAATTCAGAATGCCTAGAATACATTCCTTCCATCCGCAGGTCCACGCCAAACTCTTGCAGGTAGAGCTCCTCCACAACGGACGCCTTGCCGCCGAGTCGATTTTTGGAGAGAGCAGCGGGGCCAAAGTTCAGCTGGAAGCCCAACAAGCGCTGACAGTCGTGAGCGTAGGCGGTGGGGTGCAACATGTGGAACTGCCAGAGGGCGGAGATGATGTCAGGAACGGGGGAGAAGGAGGGGACAGGCGTTCCATCCTCCTGGAAGATCTTCTCGCGATACTTTGCACAAAGAAATCTGGGTTGAAAACGGAATGGTTGAGAAGAGTAAGACTTTAAAATAAAAAGCAGAAGGGAACTGAAGGAGAAAGACAGTACAGGAAGCGTTCATACGCTTTAAGGCCAGTAGAGATATCCGGAAGAGAAGAGGGGTGGTCATTCATGATAATATACTGTACATCTGCAACACTGAAACTACAACATTGGTTAACGTCGTTTCCAACAAACAACAAAAAAGAATAAAACACAAGAATGCGAAGGGCTACGAAACAGAAAACGATCAACCAATCTAAACAGTACAAGAAACAAAAGTATGCAAAAGCGGAGCGAGGAATAACAAACCCAAAGGGATTCTTCCAGCCTTCGGGAACCTCTGAAGCATCTGATTTCTTAATCTTCAGGCCAGGGCGACGAGCACTTGGAATTATTTGGCTAAAAGGAGAAGAAATGGGTGAAGAGTTTTCTTGCGCTTCTATAATTGCTATTTCTGGGGGATTGTAAAAGCTGTATGTGCTTTGCCACTCGTTCACCACTGTGAGGCCGCACCAAAAGTTGTGCCAAAGGCGAGGGGGAGCCTCATGAATGTCATTCTCGAGATTGCAGTAGGCCTCTCCATAGGCTGTCTGCCAGAGTTGCGCTGTATCCTCCAGAGCCAGTTGTTTGTGGTGAAGCTCAAAGTCGGAGAGCAGGATTTTATGCTCGACATCCATCAAACCTATGTGTTCAGAAGAGGTGGGTTTTGTTAAAATGATAATGAGGGCATGAGAGAGAAAGAACCAAAATGAAAAATGAAGAACATAAGAAATACCAAATAGCTGTTCGAGTTCGTTGAGGTATTGAGTTGGTCGCAGCATGTGGGTGAGCCAAACGGCTTCGATGTCGTTAGTAGGGACCAACATGGTACCTTTGGGGAGCTTGGCTTTGAGCTGCATGAATTCGTAATAGCGATGGATGGCTCTCAGGGTTTGTTCTTCGCTGTCCAGTCTACGCATCACTGCTCTGTATGTCATGAACACACCATCTAAACTTTGTAAATCGTAGAAAGGGGCTTCAAAGCTCGCTGTTACGTCCTTAGAGCTATCCGGGTGTACCTTTCATATGAGAAAACGTGTCATGCATAAAGCCGAGAGAAGATAAGCGACATGAAGGAGCGAAGCAGGAGAAAACAGAGCGAGCAAAAAAGACGGAAGAGCAAATAAGAAGAAAGGAAGTCACAAGCAAGCAATCATGGTACCACAAAACCACCAACAGGAGCCTTTTGGTAGTCCACGAGGTCGACAGGCTTCGGTTCCGGTCGTGGCGGCTTCATACGTGGAGGGCAGCGCATACCGCATGCTGGAAGCGGCATGGGTCTGGACACAGAACCAAACGGGTAAGAAAAAGGAGAAGATCAAAAACGAAAACAAGAGGTAAGGAGGGGCAGAAAAGAGAAGGCGCTTAGTACTTACGGGATGGAATTTTTATGCTCTTCGCATTGTGCTTGACGACAAGGTCTAGCACAACTGTGACCAACTGTGATAATTTCTTTGATTAAAAGAGAGAGAGAGAGAGAGAGAGAGAGAGAGAGAGGAAGCAAAGGTTTACAATGCGTCTGAAGAAGAATATTGAAACCAGCTCCTGTTCACCAGTTGGGCGGAGGCAAGGAGGTCTTTGGCCTCAAGCAGAGCGAAAATTTGGGAGCAGAGCTCGGTCGGCAGGTCGGGAAAGGGCGAGGCGGCCTCCGGCGGAGAGTCCAGCCTGACGGCCTTGTAGGTAGGGGCTCGCGCGAGCCCCTTCCCATAGATTTTTTGCAGCAAAGCAAAGGGCTTGCCGTGGCCTTGCCCTACCGTTGCGCTCACCGCTTTCATCGTGCGTTTTATTCTCTTTGCTCAGCAAAAAATTGTGGCGCTAAAGGCAAAAATTGTTCACCAAAAAAAGTAATGAGGAACCTAATTAGGTCAATTTATCGACAATTCAATTTCCGATCGATTTGTTGTCGACAAAATTTCTGATTTTCCATTGGCGACCTGGAATTGGATTACGATCGAAACCCTGCGTCGCTTCGCTTCCTTCGTTGTTCCTCTTGCCGCGCTTCGATGATCTCCGCCGCATATACTGGGGTGAAGTCCACTCCAGCGATGGGCCTTGCCAACTTCAGCCCCAGCAATATCTCTCCGGTGTCCGTCTTGTTTAAAGTGTACCACTTCTCGTCCTCCTGCGCTGCGTCAATCGGGAGGCTGATCAGAGGGATGTCCACTTGCCCCAACGCATCGGAGCCTATAAAGTCCTTGTCACGTACTTCCACGTGAAGGGTTTGGTTCTTGTAGTCGTGATGAGGCTCTTTCAAAGGGAACGTAAAGCTCACGTTGAATTCAGGGTTTAGCTGTTGGAGGTAAAAAGAAATGTTAGTATATCTTCGTTCTCTTTGTCCACATGAGGTTTGTGATGGTTGTTCGTCCACCGCTCTTTTGATCACCATCGTCTGGTCTAGTTGCATGTGTCTTTCATTTACTGTTTATCTTTTGGGGCTTCTGTCTTTCTCTGTTCGTCTTTCTGGTTGCTATCTCTTGGGCTTTCACTCTGTTTGCACTTCTTTCTCGGTCGCATTCATATTGTTTGTTGGTTAAGGGAAGGTTTGCTTACTTACACTCTTCTTGACAACTTTGGTTTTGTGTGTTTGCCCTGGGAGGGATAGAACAACAAACGGATCGGAAAGGCCTTTGAAATACGCAGAGATGTGAGGCACCGATGACCGAGGTACAAAAATAAAAACAAGACGTTGGCGTACCATTGGAATCAGCGGCACGGAGATTCTTTGCTTCCTTCACCGTTACCTGTAGGCTCATCTTCCTCGTCCCTGGAGGGTTGTGGTCTTCCTTCCTTTTCTGTTTTTCTTGTTACAACAACAACAACAATAATTTTCAGGTTTTATCGTGACGTTTCGCGAAACAATCCGAGCCGTGACGTGTGTTTATTTTTCTGTCGACTCATGCCTAAAGAGTCTCCAAAGTTGAAGGCAAGAGAGATGGGAAGTCGTCTCTCGCTGGCTGCTCTTCTCTTTTGGTTGAATGCCTTTCCGATTGATTGCCGCATGCGCTTATGGCGTGAAATGAACACCAGCAAGCGGCCTTTCCAACTTTAACCCAATCAGTATCTGCCCGGTGCTGGTCCTGTTCAAGGCGTACCACTTCTCCTCCTCCTGCGCAGCATCCACCGGAAGGCTAATCAAGGGGATGTCCACTTGGCCAAGCGCGTCAGAACCGAAAAAGTCCTTGTCTCGCACTTCCACGTTTAGAGTTTGGTTCTTGTAGTCGTGGTGAGGCTCACTCAAGGAGAACGTAAAGCTCTCATTAAAGACCGGGTTTAGCTGTTGAGGTTATCAGGAGTTATTGTTTGTCAGTGATAAAGAAGGTAGCACACGTACACTCTTTTTGATGACCTTGGTTTTGTGTGTCTGCCCTGGAAGGGAGAGAATAACGAACGGGTCGGAGAAACCTAGGTTTGGTATCGTTTGCGGGGGAAGGTTGGTGTGACAACCTGCTTGAGTCCAACACTAAAAGAATGAGTTGAAACAGGAGGAGTACCGTTGGAATCCGCTGCAAGGAGGTTCTTTGCTTCCTTCACCGTTACTTGTAGGCTCATCTTCCTCGTCCAGGAGTGCAAGATAGGGTGGTCCCTTTCGCTAACAACACACGCCAACAAACAGCAGATCATCATTTTTGTAGACCAAAACCAAATTAATTGCGGTTTGGTAGGTCATGTCGACACGAAACACATCAGCAGGAAAATTAATTGTGGATCTGTAATCATGTCGACATAAACAGGCACCTTATGTCGACATGCAACAAACAAAAAAAAGCTGGTTAGGATGCATGGAGGGAGAGGCGAGCACAGCATGCTTTTGCTACGCTTCTCTAGGTCTTTGGTCTTGTTGCTGGTGTTGGCCGCGGTGACCGTTCCACAACATAGCTACTGCACCCCTTACTTTACCTCTCGGGAGCGAGCTAGGCTCAGGTTCGTTTTTTTTTTTGGGGATTGTGCTCGCTACTTTTTTTGTGTGTGAAACACTTTGATGGCTCTTTGTTCTTCGCTCCTATTTCCAGTGGTACTCAAAGGATTTTTGCAATCGAATGCAGGGAGGAAGTGAAGGAGATGTTTTATCACGCGTGGAACGGCTACCTACAGCATGCTTTCCCCGCGGATGAGTTACAACCTCTTTCTTGTACAGGCAGGTATCGCCAAGAACACGGACGTGGAAGTCTGGATGACGCACTCGGCAAGTACTGTCTCCTCCATTCATTGATTTTTTTCTAGACACTGTCTTATCTTCTGTCTTCCTTTTTTTCTTTCTTGTTCTTCTTACTCCCTGCTTCGTCTTATGCTTCTGCTTCTGCTACTTGCTTTTTTCCTTTCCTTCTCTCTCACATTCCGTGTAAATTGTTCCGCAGTTTTTCTCTCACGCTGGTGGATAGCATGGATACTCTAGTGGTGCGTTGCGGCCTGTTATTCATTGGCTCCCTTTCCTTATGCTGCTTACAAAACGCAGGTATTTGGAGATTTGGCCGAGTTCGAAAAGGCGGTTAACTTGGCAGCTTCTACCATCACATTCGACACTGATGTGACGGTGTCCCTGTTTGAAACTACCATTCGCATGCTAGGAGGGTTGCTCTCTTCTCACATTCTGGCAGAACGGTTTCTTTTACCAGAACAGGGCTTACACTACGATCGAGGAAGTTCCGGCAGGGGTGTGTTGCTGGAAATGGCTTTGGATTTGGGGTACAGGCTGTTGCCTGCTTTCGACACTCCCACTGGCATCCCTTATTCTCTCATAAATCTTAGGTATGCATCTCTCTTCCTTCATGCTATTTGCATTTCTTCATGTTTACCATCAACAATATCTTTTATTTTCTTGAAACGAACATAGAAAAGGAGTTCCGGCAGGAGTGACAACACAGACATGCCTGGCGGGAGCGGGCACGCTGCTGGTGGAGTTTGGGGCTCTGAGCCGGCTTTCAGGGGTTCCTGTATTTGAGGAGGTAACAAAGCGAGCAATACAAGAACTTTGGGCAAGGCGGTCACCCAAAACGCAGTTATTGGGAAATCTTATAGACGTTCATAGCGTACGTTAACAAACTCAACGTAACAATGGAAAGAGAGAAAGAGAGAGAGAGAGAGAGAGAGAGAGAGGAGTAGAAAAAAGTAAGTTGACCAGAAGCACCAAACAGGGAATTTGGCTAATACGAAAGAGTGGAATTGGTGCTGGTTTTGATTCCTTCTACGAATATTTGCTTAAGGCCTATTATCTATATGGCGCTGATGAACACTTTGAAATGTTCAACACGGTAATTATATTGTCTTTCTTCCTCCTTCTTCCTTCATCCTTCTTCTTCTTCTTCTTCTTCTTCTTCTTCTTCTTCTGCTTACATCTCTCCATCTTTAAAGTCATACAACGCCATCATGACATATTCCAAACAAGGCAATTGGTACTTTGATGTGTCGATGGACACTGGTGGTGTGGTTGACGAAACTGTAGATAGCCTACAAGCCTTTTGGCCAGGTCTGTTGGTGCTCTACGGAGATGTTTCTACAGCAATAGAAGCCCACTCCGCATATTATAGCATTTGGAGTCGGTTTGGATTTACGCCGGAGGTGTTTCATGTATCCAAAAAGACTGCTCGTCCTGGTATTATTTATATTACTATTCCACTTATATTCTTGCTTCCTTCTTTGTTTTTTTTTTGTCTCCTTTCTTACACCGATTAAATAGGCCACGGAAAGAGCTACCCATTGCGGCCAGAGCTTGTGGAGAGTACTTTTATGCTATATGGTGCCACGAAAGACAAGCATTACCTTCAAGTAGGACAGCACATCCTCCAAAACCTTCGCAAAACCAGAACACCTTGTGGTTACGCCGCTGTTGCAGATGTTCAGAAAGCACGTTTGGAGGACAGAATGGACTCTTTCTTTCTCTCGGAGACTCTCAAGTATCTTTACCTTCTTTTCGACTATGAGAAGAATGTCTTCGCACAAGAAGAGGATCTCCTATTCAGCACGGAAGGACATTTTTTTCCGGTATTTGGCAAAACAATTGCCGAAACGGCAGAGAAAGAAGCGAAGAAAGATGGGAAGAACGAAGAAAGTATAGCAGAAGCGGAGAAGGAAGAAACGGGAATGTGCGATGGACAACTCTGTCGGCCATCGGCTACAGCCACAGTACAACAAGAACGTGAAATAGAGAAAGAGAGAAACGGAGAAGAAGGAAAACAGATCAAGGCAAACACGACCCACAGCACAGCACGTCCAAAAAATGGAGAGAGGGGAGGTAGAGTGAACGATGCGGAATTGTCCAAACCACAGAAACAGCATAACGCTACATTATCACCGATTTGTCCTCTGCCTCCCCGCTACTTGCCAGCGTTATCTTGGATGGGAGATCTTATGGGGTACGATCTAGATGCTCGCGACACAGCATTGTACATTCTCGGTGTAAAAGAAAAACGATTTCCACTTTCGCCTCATTCAGGTTTTCTTCTTCTTGTTCTTATTCTGTTTTACTTTTTGCTTACCGATTTTATCCTGTGTGACTTCCTAATCAGAGACAGCACCTTCACCTTCATATTCAGTATCCCAACTACATTCGCTGGGGCAGTCACCGAAGGTCGTTGGGCACATTCCTGTCAATCTTTGGGGGAAAGAGATAACTGTCGACGCCATCGATTTTTATACTGGACCAACTCTAGTTCAACTCCAATTGAGGATTATTGAAGAGGATGAAGACAACGAAGAAGAGGATGAAGCGCAGAAGGTAGAGAAGGAAGGCATAAAAACAAAATCATCCAGAACCAGCAAAGCAACACCACGAAAAACGCGGGAGGAACTCTTTGGGGGAGCCAAAACAGATTATTTAAAGACAACAAGCTCTGCGAGTACAGCGACCAACAGGAAGCAGTCAGACATTGATGCTTCTTCGTTGTTATCATCGATAATGCAAGAAGAGGGGTTTTGGACGATAACAACGGAACAAAGATGGGACGAAGGAAATGAAAAAGAGGAACGAGACGAACAAATGAAAGTGGAACGAGTAGCAAACAAGTTACTTCAGTTTGGAAAAGAAAACTTGGTTAACTTGCAGCGAGATGATTTGCTGACACTTCGGAGAGTTTGGAAATATATTGAAGCACGAGCGAAAGATGTAAAAAGAGAGAGTGAAGAGAATGAAAAACTTGTCGAAGTTGAGCTGGAAGAAGAGGGGAATGAAGAAGAAACTAATTTGAGAGAAGAGATAACGGTAATAGCAGAACAATGGAACAAGAGGAGAGACGATCGAGTACGGGAGCGAATCAAAGAAAGAATCAAAGACGTGGCCAAAGAAAAGCTGGCACAAGAACAAAAGTTGGAAGAGGAGAAAGCCAACATGAACAGCGCAGAACAAGAAGCTCTTGCGCGAATAGAAAAGGAACTACAGCAGCAAAAGAATTTCAAAGAAGAGGCAATGCACGAACTGATACAAGCCAAAGAACGAGAGATCCATCATATGACGACAACCACGAGAAAACAGCGAGAACGACAAACAGAGGAGAAAGGAAGAATTCAACTAACGGTTGTGGGCGTTGAAGCTGCTGTCGGCCCAACCTTCGCAATGGCATCAAAGTCTGTGGACGGTGATGCCGCTAACTTTGAAGGAGAGATTGTCCACGTCTCAAGTTTTATGTGCGGATATTCAACTCCGTCCTCCCTTTCTTCTTCTTCTTCTTCTTCTTCTTCTTCTTCTTCTTCTTCTTCTTCTTCTTCTTCTTCTTCTGCTTCTTCTTCAAGTTTGAGCGACGAAAACAATAATGAAAAAGGAGCAGAAGAGGAACGGTGGCACGCGTTGAAAGAAGAGCTGGCGGGCAAGTTTGTATTGATATGGAGAGGTAACTGCACGTTTGTAGAAAAGTTAAAAACATTGGAGAGCTTAGGTGCAAAGGCTGCAGTCGTCATCAACCACATGGAAGATCAACTACCGTTCACCATGTCAGGCGGCGAAGCCATTCCACGTCTTACCAACCCTAAAGATGACATTCACATACCTTCTCTCATGCTGTCTTACGAAGATGGACTTCTTCTCAAAGGCCAAGTGTCTACTATAGATGCTGACTTAAATGATTTTACGATCGCAAATCAAAACGAGAAAATCGAGAAAGAAGAGGTGGAACGTACGAAGGATACGAAGAACAAGAAGAGAAGAGCGATCGTTCGAGCGAAAACCCTTGATGGTACGGCAAAAGTGGAGGCGGAGAAAGAGTTGGGCTTTGCAGGGGAGCAAGAGCTACGGCTGCAAGAAATCCAACACGCCATGCAGTTTGTCAATCACGGCCTCTTGGCAGAGCTCTCCCGTGAGTTTGTGGAGACTCGTTTTCGGTGCCAAGGACCCCAGTGTCTCGCGCATGGCATCCAGCAGGGCATTAACTTTGTCATTTCGTTGGATTCTATACCTTTTCAGTTTCCTCTTCAAGGTACCACCATTTTTTGTCGAACCCTTTACTCTTTTTTTGCTTACTTGTTGTGTTTGTGACGCCAATGACGAAGCAGGAGACGAAGAGGGACGAGGCGATGAAGGAGTAGATGATGACGACGACGATAACTAAGTCAGCAAAGATAAAGATTTGACAACAATGCCGTGCAGAAAAGGATGTCTCAGAACCAAGCAACACATACGACGACGAATTTAAAAAAAAAACGAAAAAAACACGGCAAAGTTAACGTTTACTTTGGTGGTAGTCGAAGAGACACAACAACAATCAAACAGTTGTGAGGATAGGAGGATATCAAGGATAATAATACACAGACCTGAACAAACCCCGCCAGCAGTCATCCAAATGCAACTCACTGTGGTATTGAAGAAGAGGTTCAGCTGATAGATAAATATTGGTTTGAGATAATTCTGTGAGTCTACCACTCTTTCCCAACTAAAGCGTTCAGGGAGTGAAAAAAAATAGGAGGAAGGAATGAGAGAGAGAGAAGAGAGAAGAGAGAGCACCAATCCTCGCCTGTACAGACAGCCTCTTTCTTTGTTTTGCATCCGGAGAGACAAACCCTTTGGGTTTCGCCATTTGACCAACGCGCAATGGGTTGGTTTGGCCGTAGTCCTTGTCTACACTAATTTTTCCCGCTCACAGTAGCAGGAAAGCGCAGGGACATATATACTGCCCTTTTTTCCCTTGCCATTTCTTTTCGGTCATTTGTAGGCAAATTGGTACGGATAGCTATGGCCAATCAGGATATTCCTTTGAATGAATGATACGATCTGATCACTTGATCACGACATTTCATTGGTAGACGTGAAGTTTCCTTATGAAAATTTTCCTAGAAACAAAAAAAAATGAGCACCAGCAGATCAATGGAGCAGAAACAGGAGGAAGGGAGTGATGATGGCGAAGAGCTGCCCGGCTCCTCTACATGCTGTTGTCCACCAAGCAGAGCAGTGCTTGACTACGTGCAACGACTCAAAACCTCGAGGCAACGACGATGGGTGTCGCTGGGACAACCACGTTGTGCACCGGAGGAAGCTCACCATCCATCATCTTCTGCTTCCTCTTCTTCTTCTTCTTCTTCATCTCCTTCTCAAGAGGAGGAGGAAGCAAAAGAGAAAGAAGTAGTGGCGGGTGACGGATTCCAAGCCGCTGCTGCGACTCTCTGTGTGTACTGTAAGAAGGAGGGCCATCCCTCTTGGCGCTGTGGCTCGGGGCAAGGCGGGGTGGTAAAGGAGGGATGGAGCCCTCCCAAGTCTCCCTTTGGCCTCCTGCAGGAGACCTTTTGGCAAAACCCATGGAAAATGCTTGTCACATGCATGGTTCAACGCTTTCTTTTCTTTTCTTTTCGTTTCTCTTCGTCGTTCTCTTCTTTTCTCTTCATAGTTCTCTTCTCTTCGTCATTCTCTTCTCTTCGTCGTTCTCTTCTCTTCTCTTCTTTCTTGCTTGCTTTGCTGAAAGTTCGTTTGGCAGTGTTTGAACGTGACGCATGGGCAGAGACAAGTCCGGCCGGTCATCTTCCGGCTGTTCGAGCGGTGGCCCACGCCCTCCGCCATGTGCGTGGCCAGCCATGCGGAGATGGTGGGCATGTTGAGGCCCTTGGGGCTGGCCAACAAGAGGGCCGCCGCCATCCGCTACGTCTCCCTGGCCTACTATCATGCCGAATGGACCACGCCCAAGGACATCAAGTATTTGGGCAAGTATGCGGATGACTCGTTTCGCATGTTTGTTCTGGGAGGTTTGTTTCTCTTCTTTCGAGGTCTTTGTGCTTCTTTCCTTCTTTCTTCTTGTTCGTCTGCATTCACATCTTCTGCTTCTTTATCGCCACTTGTTGTTGACTGCTTTAAAGAATGGCAGGAAATAAGACCAACGGACAAGAAGTTAACCATGTACAGGGACTGGATGTTTCAACAGATGGGTAAGTCGATTCCTCTGCAATCATTTGATGTTGTTCGTTAACTGTCTTCTGCTGCTGCTTCTTTTTTGTTTGTGCAGCGAAAAAGAAACCTGAAGACGTTGAAGAAGATGAGGAGGAAAGTGGTGAAGCAGAAGAAGAAGAAGAAGAAGAAGAAGAAGAAGAACAAGAAGAACAAGAACAAGAAGCTCGAGAAAGTGGCAGAGATGACGAAGAAGAAATACAAGGAAGAGCGGAGCAACCGTTGGAAACCCCAACACGAAAACGGAAACTTATGTTTAACGTTATTGTTCTTGTGAAGCGGTTCCGACGCAAGAAACAGTTGAACCGAAGCGATGAAGAAGACTACTACGAAGAAGAAGAAGAAACCGAAGGGGAAGAAGAGGAAACAGCAGAATCTGAAGGGAAAGAAAAAGGAGACGAACAAGACTCTGAAGGAGAAGTTTGAAGAGATTTCGAAGATCGTTTTTAGCTTTCCTTTGTAACAACAGTGGTTTCTGGTTTTGCATCTTCGTTATTGCTGCTGCTGTTATTTATGACGCTAAAGTCGATGACATCGAATCCGGATGCGTACGCTTTCTCCCACTCAAAATCCGACCGCGAGTTCTCTCTGTGGAACGCCGACAACAGCTTGGCCGCCTCTTCTTCCTCCGTCCCCTGTGCACTCTCTCCTCTTTCATCGTCCAACTCTTTTTCCGTTTTACACTTTGCTCCCTGTCCAAACAGCCTCCCATCCTTGAACCTCCGGAACGTGGCGATGCTCCGAAAGGTGAGGCTGATGCGCCGGCCTTCCTCTCTGTTCTCATCCTCCCTCCTCTCCGTTGGCACCCGCGCCTCATCCTCCTTTGGAATGGAATGCCGAAACTTTCGGTTCGTCTCCCATCCCAAAACGAACAGAGAGTTGTGCGGCAGGGTGATCCTCTGCCTCTGGAGCACCTGTGCTTCCTCTCCATCCTCGCCCTCCTCCTCATTCCCTTGCTTGGGGCGCAGCTCCATCACGCGCGACGCCCCCAAGCTGAGGTTCAGGATGGGAGAACCTCTCAGCACGTCCAACGTCTTGTCGGCATGCTCGCTGATAAAGTCCGTGGCGTCTCTGTACAATTGAATCAACACGTGGTTCAGGGGATGAGACCTGGCCGGCTCCTGCTCTTTCAGGTGCTGCTCCACCGCTTGCCGCAGAGCCGCCACGGTGGGCGTCCATGGCTGCACCTCCGCGTGGCGATCCGTGGGGTGGCGGTAGATGGGCTCCAGGGCGGCGGTGCAGGCGCCTTGCGTGCAGACCAGGCGAGGCACGGCCCTGCCTCGGTTGAAGAGCTCCTCCCAGGGCACCTCCCCCGCCAGCAAGGCGCCAAAGGCGGCGGAGGAGGCCAGGGCGGGGGGCAGCACGTCAAAGTAGAGGCAAGAGTCGGAGGCGCCGAGGTTGCGGAGGCACCCGCCGCGACCGTTGCCGAGGCCCAGCTTCGCGTAGCTTTCGATGGTGAACTCTTGGGTTCGCTCTTTCGTTGCGTTGGCACGAGAGCCTGGCGGCCGCCTCTTCTTATGCTTCTTCTTCATGTTGGTAGGCCTCTTTGCTTGTCCGCTTTGCTGTTTGCGCGTTTTCTGCTGCCTCTTCATTTTTCTTATCTTCTTCTTTCACGTCGAATAGAACTGGACGAAACGGAGAAGCAGAGCCAAGTCTTCGGCAGGAAGTCTTGGCTCGCAGAAAAAAAAAATTTTAGAAGAAAGAGCACAAAGCCAAACGGTAATGCTTTTCCTCTTGTCTCACAGAAAAAACCTTTATAGAAAACTTTCTGATCTTTTTCTTACTCCACGCAACACAACTTCTTCAACAATTCTACACCATTTGTCCACAAAACTTAGCTAATAGATTTTTAGATCTTTATCCAACCTATTATGTGAAAATGGTTAAACAAAAAAGAAAAATAAAAAAATGCAACAAAAAGATGAAGAAAGAGAGGAGGAGGAGAGCGGCGGTGGCCTCGGCTCCTCCTCCACCACGCTGCGGCTACGCCAACAGCTGTTGCAGCATTGGGAACAGATGGAAGGGCTGCAAGAGCTCCTGAAGAAGAGCGGGCAACCACAGCACCAAGAAGAGGAAGAAGGGGGGGAGGAGAGGGAGCAGGCCCTGCTGCAAGCGCAGCAGGAATTGCTGGAAGTCATCCAGCTCACCGCCGAACTCCTGCAGGCCGCGGAGGAGAAGGAAGCGGAGGAGGAGGAGAAGAAGAGGAAACGAACATCGGTGGAGGTTCCTGACATGTTCGCGGATGGAGAGGACGAACTGTGGGAAGTCCTACCCAGTACGTTTCCATCTTTTTCATCTCTCTTGTACGTCGAAATAGGCGTGTTAACATCTTCCTCTTGTTGTTGTTCTTCTTGTTCTTCTTCTTCTTCTTCTTCTTCTTCTTCTTCTTCGTACAGTCAGGAACGACCCGCCAACAAACAAGCAAACCATCGAAACAACGAAGAAAGAAGTGGAAGAAGAGAACAGCAAGAACAACTGCAGGGCCGTTTGTCCCAAAGATCGACGATGGCACGACGCTCGCCTTTGCTACAAAACGGAGGGGGGCACTTTTATGGTCCGCTTCTCTTCCTTTGGTGGGCTGGAAGCCGAGGTCCGTGCAGAGGACATTCTGCTCAAAGGCGTCACCTTGAAGCACAGTCAAGTTCGAGAAGCCCTCTTTGACTCATCTTCTCTTTCTTCTTCTTCTTGTTCTTCTGCTTCTGCTTCAACAAAACACCAAAGCAAAGCAGTGGAAGAGCACAAAGATATTGCTCATTGGGAGAAGCATACGACCGGGTTTGCATCGCGAATGTTGGCAAGGATGGGCTACAAGAAGGGAGCAGGCTTAGGCAAGCAAGGTGAAGGCATAGCGAGACCGTTGGGACTTAGTCTGGCTGCTCCTTCGATGAAGCAACAGCTGTTGGGACTGGGACATGAGGACAGAAAGAGAGGGAGGTTGGAAGAGGATGGTGAGGAAGAAGAAGCAGGAGAGGAGCAAAGAAGGAAGAAAAGAAAGAAAGAGAAACTACGCAACAAACAAAAGTATGAAGCAGCAAAAAGAAGAGAAAAAGAGGCCGAAAGAGAAAACGTTTTTGGCATTCTCAACAAAACTTTGATGTCAGAGTCGGAAAGCGAACAACAAAAGCAAAAGAGGAGAGAAGAGGAGGAACGGCGGTTGAAGAAGATGAAAGAAGAAGAATTGGAAGAGGGCATAGAGCGGAGGAAGAAAGCGATGACGGAGCTGGAGCTTCGCTTGGAGAGGTTGCAAGAGTCATTGCAGCGGAACCGAGGGAGAGACCCAAAGCTGGCTTCTTCCATCAAGCGGCAGATCCACAAACTAGAAGCTCAAAAGGCACAGCTGGAAAGTAACACAAAGGTAATGATTTTTTGGTGTGTGTTTACGCTCTGCTTTGTGTATGCAACTGGTTCTAATATTGTGTGAGAACAGCATCTCAGCACTCGGCTAAAGATAAAAGCGGATCACAAGAAAATGGTCGTCTTCTAAAGAGAACAACAGCGAAGAGGTTGTTTGCATCTCGCTTTTTATCAACAGTGCTTTTACTTCCAAACCTATCTCCCACAAAGTGAGCACGCATCAAGAAGAGGAGCAGAGAGAGAGAGAGAGAGAGAGAGAGAGAGGATCAAAAGAAGAGGGACTCTATCACCATGTTGTATCCTTTCAACGAGAGAAGGACGTTTGTTTGTTATTTCTATACCTGTATGTCTTTTCAAAAAAAAAAAAGCGAAAGAAAAAAAGAGTAAAAAAAAGTAACAAAAAGAAAGGTCAATGTTCCTTGGTCCAAGCATTCAGCTCAGAGATCAAAAGCGTTTGTTGGTGGGGCCAAGCTCTCTCCACTTTCTTCTCGTTGTCCTTGGACTTGAATACCCCGAGGCCAGTCAATATGACCTCTTGTGGGTCGGCCACGTTGTCCACCTTCCACACCCCCGTTGATCTCTTCACCGTGTGACTGAGTATTTGAAGCAAACTAAGTATAAATGCTGCATCACACTCCACTTCCACACTCTTAGTAATTTGTTCTCACCTCTCCTCTGTCTGCTTCCTTCTCTCTCATTTCTAATCCTCTCTCCTCTCTAACTGTTTCGCTTTTCTTTTCTTCTCTCCATTTTCTCCTCTTTGTCTTGTTCGTGTCTCTCTCACCTCTCTCTCTCCCTCTCTCCCTCTCTCTCTCCCTCTCTCTCTCTCTCTCTCTCTCTCTCTCTCGCATAAAAAGGAAGAGAAAAGAGCAAGGAATGGTACGTACTGATAATTGTCTTCGGTGGCCCACTCTTCCTCGTACTTGAAGACAAAGGTGCCGTCCTGCCTGAGGCTGAGGGACCGCTCCTTGAAGCTAAAGTCCCCAAAATTTTCCTTGGAGTGCCAAACGTCCTTGTGCTCCTTGCAGAGGTGGAGGGCGATGGCTCTCTGCCGCACGCACCTGGCCACCAGGCTCAGCCTCCGGCACGTCTGGGCCAGGCGGGCCAGGTCCTGGGGCGGCAAGTAAGTGGCCACAAGGCAGCAGAGCTCCCTCGATAAACTCCGAAGCAAAGGGCAGCCGGCAGCGCCTGCTTCGAGTTGCCCTTCCTCCTGCTTGCGCTCCTCCTCAAAGACTCGCTCCGCTTCCTCCTCCTGCTCCGCCAGGAATCTTTCATACCTCTCTTTCTCCTCTCCTAGCGACAGCTTGCCTTTGTTGCCTCCCTCACCACCGCCCACCACCACAGTCGTTCCCTCTTCTCCCATTTCACTTGTACAGCGGAGGTTCGATTAATTACTGTTTGGTGTTGGTTTTTTTTTTTGTTCAGAGGGAGGGCTCAATCAAGCAAGGTGCCTTCCTTCTCCTTAGGGAACAAAAAAAAGAAGAAAAGGAAACGTGGCCAAAAGCAAATCACCCTCCCTTCCTCCCCCCCCCCCCAAATGGATTTTTTTTTACCTCAGGCCCCAACCAAAGCACCCCTTTCTCTGTGCGGTTCTCCTTCGGGTCGTCTTTTTTTTTTTTGGTGGAGGGATATATTGTCGACAACCCACGAATTTTTTGTTTTGGGAGGATCCTCCTTAATTATTATTTTAGGTAGATTTTTTTTGTAGACAAGCGGAATTTTTTTGTATGCATCTCTCTTGCCCTGGCCCTCCCTTCCTCCCTCCATTCCTTCCATCGCTCCCTTCCTCTCTCTCGCTCTCTCTCGCTCTCTCTCTCTCTCTCTCTCTTGCTCTTTCTCTGTTCGTTTTGCAGGTCTGTTCGTGCATGCTCCGCGAAACTCTCAGGACTTCATTTAGCAGGTCTTTGGAGTAAACCTTTTGGGAGAGCCCTTTCAGTTGGCGGCCTGATTAGCGGGACAGTCGCCGACAAGCTTGCAGAGCTTCGCCTCAAGAAGGGCAATCCTTTCGAAGGCCTCCATCAGGCTCATGGAAGTTCGGCTGCTTCTGATTCCTTGAGTCTGGAGGTCTTCGGTGTTGATGGCGTCGCTGCTTCTGCGCATGCCATTGGCCTGGTTGGCTGAGATGGAGGCCCCTTGAACGAAGACGTTGCCTTTGACGTAGAGGTTACCCTGGTTATCCATCACCATGCCCGTGTCTCTGGAAGTGCACCCATCTGTGTTGGTGAAACCTCCGACCCCCAGGCTGAACACGGCATCAAGAGCAAAGTCTACCGCTGGGTCATTGCATGCGCCTACCACCACTTGACTGGGAAAACTGGTTGCGACATTGGTGCCAAGAGCAATGGCGCCTTGGTGCTCGGCTGAAAGGTCCCCTTTCGAAGCTGCATCGCAATGTTAACTCCCACAGAGCGAGAGGAGACAGAGAAAGCATAAACCCAACCTAATCCAGCCGCGATAGCGCCCTCCGCGTTGGAGAGGATTCGGGCATCGCCCATAGCTGTCCAATGCCGAAAGGAAACTCATGAGTGAACAGGAGAGATTGAGAGGAAAACAGGAGAGGAGGTGCACCAAAACCGACAGCGAAAGCCCCTGATGCTGTTGCGAGGATGGATGAGTTGGCAAAGGCTGGTTACCCACAAAGTTTGAGTTAGTAGTGCTGTAGGTCCTTCTTTCAATAGCAAAACGTGCCAGCTCCCATGGCAAACGCACCAGCTGTCACTGAAATTATGGAACTGTTCGCTTTGGCTGTAGTTAACAGGAAGCATTCAGGCGATTAGGAATTAGGAAACATTCGCCGAGGACCAAGAGTGACGATAGATTATTCCACCATCAAAAGCACTGGAATTGGAGGTTGCGTGGCGATGGGTTCCGGTTCGTCTGTCTTAGAAGAACAACCCAAACAAGGGGTATTGTTTAGTACCGAAGGGTAATGCATGCAACACTACAAACCTCGACCAGCTGCAAGACTTCCTTCCTGGAGGGCCTCAATACGGGAGCTGTCAGAGGCTGTGAAAAGAACGTTCGGTTAAGGTCCCATGACAGAAAAAAAGCGTCCAATGGAAAAAAAAAACAACGTACCACTACCCATAGCGAAGGAGCCCTCACCCCCAGCGAACAAGTCCGAATAATCAACGGCTGAGCACCCATTTCAAACAAAACAATCATTCAACATACAAATACAAAACAAAGCAAACGGCCGACATGATAACCCTCCACTCACCAAAACCCATAGCGAAGGCGCCGTCACCGCTAGCTTCAATGGTGGCGTTGGTGTCGGCTGCATTGTGCATGTGGTTAGTCAGATACGTTTTGTCTTTGTTCTTTTGCTCACCGTTTCCCAAAGCGAAGGATCCGTTATCCTCCGATATAACGCGACCATAGCTGCCGACTGTCATTGCAGAGGAGAAACCACGAGTGGCATAGGTCCCATGATCAGTCAGCAAGAAACGTTTCACCACACAGAAGGAGAAGAACAAACCCGTCCCCAAAGCGATTGCTCCCGTATCTGATGCAAGAATAAGCCCGTCCTCCGCTTCATGAAGTGGAACAAAAACAAAGTTAGCAGCCATGGACTAGCCTTGTTCTTTGTTTTTTGCAGAAGTGGTTCCAGTTGTTAACTAACGCACATACCATAACCCCAAGCGAATGAGGCATCAGAGCTAGCCCTAATTTCCCCGTTTGAGGCAGCTATTATCGTGTAACAAGGTACTTAGCGAAGAGAGAGAGAGAGACAGAGAGAGAGAGAGACAGAGAGAGAATGTGTTTGATTTCTGTACAGACCATAACCCAGAGCGATGGCTCCTTCTGCATCTGCAATTATTCTTCCGTCCCTTGCTGGAATGTATCGCAAAATGAAAACAAAAGGGTGTTGAGAAGAACGATGAAAAGGGACGAAGAAAACAACAAACGAAAGGGAGAGATTGCATGTAAAGACCCAATCCTGCGGCTATAGAACCAGTGTCGGTGGAGGCGATCCGAGCACTATCCTGAGCTGTTAAAAGGTGCCAAAACGAAACTCGTAAGATGAAAATAGAGATACAGAGATAGGGAGTGAATTTACCATGACCAAAAGCGAAAGCGCCTTGCCCTGCGGCGGAGATGGATGAGTTATCAGAGGCTGGTGGGTCATAGTGTTTGGGTTACTCAAGCTGTTCCATCCTTACAATATCAAAACTTACCATACCCCAAGGCAAAGGAACCATCCCCGCTTGATACGATTTCCGAGCTAGTCAGAGCTAGACTCAAGAAAGTTTCATCAGGGTTTTGTTATTTTACCATCGAAAGCAGATATGAAGAAGCAGAATAACCCGCCGCCCACCAAACCAACAAACCAACAAACCAACAAACAAGCTACAGAGAAAGAGAGAGAGAGAGAGAGAGAGAGAGAGAAAGAGAGAGGAAGGGGGAGGGAGGGTGTCCAGACCATAACCCAGGGCGAATGCTCCAGCATCAGCAGCAACTATTCTCCCGTCGTTTGCTGGAGAGGGGCATCCAAACGAAAAAATCAGAGCAGAGAGGACATGAAGCGGGGGAAGCACAAAACAGCAAACAAATCAGTTATAGAATCATCCATGAGAAATGGCCAAAAGAGAGAGAGGAGAGAGTAGAAAGAAAGTCAAGCAAACCGTATCCGGCGACGAAAGTGCCGTCATAGTTGGCTGCCAAGTAGCCATCAACAGCTGAAAAACAGGTATGCAAGAAGAAACCAGCGGAACAGTTTTTCTTCTTAAAAAGGTTTTTTTTAAGAAAAGAAAGCCTTCTTACCATGGCCGAAAGCATGTGCTCCTTTACCCGATGCCACGATATAACTGGTAACCGTTTGCTGATCAACTGTTCACAGTAAAAAGAATACTCGTTATGGTGCGCGGAGCGCAATCACCGATGAAGCGATGAGAGCAGAGGGAAAAGATGAGGGGTTTTGACGGTAAGCGATACCAAGTCCAGAGGCATGCGAACCACTGCAGTCTGAACGGAGCACGATGGTCTCCGTGATGCGAGCCTCTCCTCCGCAGCTGGTTTGGGCCTGAGTTTGGCCCGAGAACACAACGCCGAGCAAAACCACCAAAACAAACAAGCGCACACGGCCTCTTGTAGGCATATTTGTCATCAACCTGTTGTGAGGATTAACGAGTCGGTAGAAAGGCTCTTCTGTGATATCAGAAACAAGAACGGAGTCTGCAGCCGAGGGAGAATAGGATGCACTCGTTTTTTTTGGTTTGTTTGTTTGGGCGTCTTCGTGTCTCTGTTGTTGTGCGAAAAGGCATTCACTTCATCGTGCCAGGAAATGAAATGTCCTTCCGGAACCGATAATATGTCCTCGCTGTTTCCTTCTTCTGTTCAGGACTGAACGAGCTCATATTCGTTGTACCACCTCTGTTTATCACACAACAACAAAAGAACAACGAGACCTCATACATGCACGACGTTGAGAAGACCACCGGCTGTGTCGAACCAACCCCCCACCGCCACCACCACGGACAACGCCACAGCCGCCGCGAAAAGCCCATCTCTTGGAACACCACTAGATCGTGGTTCTGCACCACCACCACCACTTCGGTTGTCTCTTACGAAGAAGAAGATGACCCTCTGGCTGGTTGCAAGATCTTTCACCGATGGCTGATAGACGTCCATCCGGCCGGCCAGGTACATCCTTTTTCTTGTGCTTCGGGGGTTACCACCCATCAACACCATCTGCAGAGAGGGAAGAGTTGTGGAGATCGTCACCAGGGGGAAGAGAAGCGACCTGCATGTGCACCTTTATCTAGTTTAATGCAATAATATTTCCTTGGAAGCGGGTAACACCTAAGGTAATTCTGGGGAGGGAGAGGAGAGGGAGCGGGAGAGGGAGAGGGAGAGGGAGAGGGAGAGGGAGAGGGAGAGAGAGGGAGAGGGAGAGGGAGAGGGAGAGGGAGAGGGAGAGGGGGAGAGGGAGAGGGAGAGGGAGAGGGAGAGGGAGAGGGAGAGGGAGAGGGAGAGGGAGAGGGAGAGGGAGAGGGAGAGGGAGAGGGAGAGGGAGAGGGGGAGAGAGGGAGAGGGAGAGGGAGAGGGAGAGGGAGAGGGAGAGGGAGAGGGAGAGGGAGAGGGGAGAGGGAGAGAGGGAGAGGGAGAGGGAGAGGGAGAGGGAGAGGGAGAGGGAGAGGGAGAGGGAGAGGGAGAGGGAGAGGGAGAGGGAGAGGGAGAGGGAGAGGGAGAGGGAGAGGGAGAGGGAGAGGGAGAGGGAGAGGGAGAGGGAGAGGGAGAGGGAGAGGGAGAGGGAGAGGGAGAGGGAGAGGGAGAGGGAGAGGGAGAAAAAGGTTTTGTTTTCAAAATTGAAGTTTGAATTGTATGTGGATAACATGCACGTACCGTAACCCGCAGCGATGGAACCATCAGCGGAAGATAAGATTTGTCCTCCAGAGGAAGCTATTGTAATGATCGAATCTCAGCGAAGAGAGAGAGAGAGAGAGAGAGAGAGAGAGAAGGAGGGAGAGAGTACAAACCAAAACCCAGAGCGATAGCTCCAGAGTCATCTGCTATTATGGTCGCATCGTTGACTGGAGAAGCGAAAAATGTTATGAATAAAGCAAATATTGACGTAACAGAATCGAGCAAAAGAGAGACAGAAAAGAGACAGAGACAGAGACAGAGACAGAGGGAGAGAGAGAGAGAGAGAGAGAGAGAGAGAAGGGGAAAAGCTGAATCCGGTTTACTTTAAGACGACAACAAATACTTTACGAACCATAGCCGTGAGCATGTGCCCCTTCAGCGGATGCGGTAATATGGCTGCTTATTGTTTGCTCGTCAACTTTCGTTCACAGCAAACGAATGTGCCGTTATTTCAAGTGCGGGGATTAACATCCGAAAGGCGAAAGGAGAGCGAATGAGACAAGAGAGAAGAGGGCAAAGATCGACGTAGGAAAAGAAAACGATACCAAATCCAGAGGCATGAGAGCCGCTGCAGTCAGAACGGAGGGTGGTGGTCTCCGTGATGCGCGCCAGTCCTCCGCAGCTATTTTGGGCCAGGGTTTCGGCCGTGAACACGATGCCAATCGCAACCGCCAAGACAAACAAGCCTCTCATCTGCATGCCTGAAACGAGTCGGTCAAACCAAGCGTTGCCTGCCAGATAGTTATTTCAAACAAATAAATAATAAAAGTTTAAGAAAAAGGCGTTTAGAGACCGAAAAGGCGCACGCCCTACTTTTAGCATTGCAAGCTTCCTATTGGCTCTCACCAGTCTCCTGGGGCAACGCGGAGGGTAACGAGGTGAGCGAAGGAGAGGAGAGAACAGGGGAAAAAAAGAAAGGAAGGACAGAGAAGTGAGCGACACGCGCTTCGGCGACGGGTCCTCGTTGGCATGTGCAGCCACTGCTGCGGGTATGTCCTGGAAGAATCCGGCGTGGTCAGGGGCCTCCTAAGATAACGTTTGGGAGGAAGGGGGGGGGGGGGGGGGGGGACATGGAAGAGAGGAGAGCAGAGGAGAGAACGAAAAAGAGAGCAGGGAAAGAAAGAAGCAAAGAAGTGAACAAAACATATAACCATTGGTAGTTTGCAAGTATCAGACATTAAATCGAACAGCGCCTTCTTGCTGGGCTTTGAGGAAGTACTTGCGGGCCTCGTCCAACCCAAAGACAGAGGAGGAGACCATAAGGCACTGCAGTAACTCATGCATGGAGAGACTGGTAGTCTCGAAGAGCATCTGGAGGATGGGCACGTAGATGGCCGCCAGTTGCAGCAACAAACTGCCACCGATGGCCAGAAGGAAGAACTTGTTGTTCATGAACTTGATTTGGAAGGCGCTCTTGTGGTCGGAGCGACAGTTGACCGCGTTGAACATCTGGAAGAAGACAAAGGTGTTAAAGGCCATCGTGGAGGCTTTGAGAGTGCGTTGAGCTGCTGCTTCCTCGTCTCCCTCTCCAATGTCATATGAAGGATCCGCGAGGTAAGATTGGTAGATGCCAAGGGTACCGAAGAGCATGAGCAGTGCACAGGCTAGGGTAGAGAAGAGGAGCGGCTTGGAGAGAACAGGTTGCTTGGTGTCTCGCGGAGGTTGCTTCATGGCATCCTTTTGTATTCACAAAAACGGATTAGAAATGAGAGAAATAGAAATGAGAAGGGATAAAATAAAGACACGAAAAGCAAACAAGCAAAGTAAATGACAAACCTTATCCAAAGGTTCCACACCCAAGCTTTGAGCGGGTGGGCCATCCATAATGATATTGATCCACAAGATTTGAATGGGGTTCATGGGCAAAGGCAGACCAAACAGGGTGGAGGAGGCGATAATGGACAGAGTGGCAATGCTGGTGGTTAGCTGGAACCGCAAAAAGTTCTTGATGTTGTTGTAGATGGACTTGCCCTCCTCTATGGCGGCCACTATAGTGGCAAAGTTATCGTCCACCAGGATCATCTCCGCCGCCTCTCGGCAGACGTCTGTTCCTTTGCCCATGGCGATACCAATGTCGGCGATCTTCAGGGCGGGAGCGTCGTTGACGCCATCTCCAGTGACCGCCACGATGTGGCCCCTGTTCTTGTAGGCCTTGACGATCTTCATCTTGTCCTCGGGGGACATGCGATAAAAGACGGCCACCCGCTCGATCTGGCTGGCCAGCTCCTCCTCGCTCAGGCGTTGTAAATCGGCGGAGGAGAGGGCCAGGCTGTCGCGATGGAAGAAGGAGAGCTCGCGGGCGATGGCGATGGCGGTTTCGCGGGAGTCGCCAGTTACCATTGCTACGTGCACGCCCGTTTGTTGTACTTCCTATTTATTATTAATTTCAGAGAGTCGTAAATGTTAACAAGAAATTAAGGTGATAGAAACACGAGAGAGAGAGAGAGAGAGAGAGAGAGAGAGAGAGAGACAGAACAAACCCTAATGGCTTCTAAAACGCCGTTTCTAGGCGGATCCATGATGCCACACAAACCTACCAAGTTCATGGACCGCGAGCTAGTTCCGTAGGCAACGGCCACTACCCGAAGGGCGTTTTCTCCCATCTCCTTCTCAGCAGCGAGGAGCATCTCTTGCTTCTGTGGAGTGAGATCAATAATGTTGCCTTGAGCGTTGCTAATGGTGGTACAGTGGTCCAACACAACGGGAAGAGCTCCTTTCATGAAGTAAATGGGTTGTGAAGAGGAAGACGAAGAGAAAGAAGAAGAAACGTGAAAAGTGGTCATCTTGCGAGCGTCAGGAGGAAAGTCGCAAAGCACGGACATGCGTTTGCTGGCGTGGGTGAAGGGGTCTTCTGACTGACGAGGAAATAACGTGCGAAGATCGATTTCGATGCCAGCTTTGCGAGCTAATACCAACAGAGCCACTTCAGTGGGTTGACCCAGCACACCATCCTCGCGAAGGTGCGCGTTGTTACAGATTGCGCCAACCTTGCATCAGAATTTTAAAGGAGGGGTATTTGATCAATTACACTCCAGAACAAGCAGTTAACAAGCAACAAGCAACAACATACCTGAATCAGTTGCATGAGATGAGGATCCTGAGCAGGGTCAAACGGCTGGTCACACCCCTCCCTGAAGAACTCTCCTTGGGGCTGCTGCCAGAACTGGTGATGATAGCCCTCCCCGCTGACTGAAATGAACTCCGTAGTGAACAGGCGCCGCACCGTCATCTCGTTCTTGGTCAGCGTGCCCGTCTTGTCGCTGCAAATGGCGGTGGTGGCTCCCAATGCCTCCACGGCAGGGAGCTTCCGCACGATAGCGTGACGATTAGCCATGCGGGTCACTCCCAAGGCCAACGTGACTGTCACCACGATGGGCAGTCCCTCAGGAATGGCGGCCACAGCCAAGCTCACTCCGATCGTGAACATTTGCAACAAAGGCTTGCCCTGTATGGCTCCCAGAATAAAAATGACTCCCACGATGACGAAGGCCGCAAGGGAGAGCTGCTTGCCCAGTTGATCCATTTTCAGCTGGAGGGGCGTGCGCTTCTCGCCCATGCTGGTGATGGCCTCCCAGATCCTGCCCAGTTCAGTGGCGGTACTAGTGGCCACCACGAGGCCCTTGCCCTTGCCATTGACGGTGATTGTGCCCATGTACGCCATGTTGGAGCGGTCTGCCAGTTGGAACTCTTCCGTGTCTCGCCTCGGCCGTCCTTCCAAAATGCCACCCTCAGGCACAGAAGAAGAGGAAGAAGAGGAAGAAGAGGAAGAAGAAAGTTGTTCTGTGCACTTGACAGAAGGTTCTGTCTCTCCCGTCAAAATGGACTCGTCCAGCTCCAGGTTTATGGTCTCAATGAGACGAAGGTCTGCCGGCACGCGGTCGCCCACGTTCAGCACCACCAAATCCCCAGGCACAAGGCTCTCCGCCAGCACTTCCCTGGGCTGGCCGTCCCGCAGGACGTGTGTGCGATGGGCCACCAAGTTCTGCAGCGCTTCCACGCTCTTCTCTGACCGGTACTCCTGAATGAAGCCCACCGTGTTGACTGTGCAGACAGCAATGAAGATGCCAAAGGCGTCTGCCAGCTCCCCGATCAGCACCGAAACGAGGCAGGAGCAGAGCAGCAGCAGAATGAGCGGCTCCTTGAACTGCTCCAGGTACTTGATGACAAGGGACTCCTGCTCCTTGGCCGCCAGGCTGTTGGGACCCAACTGTTGGAGGCGGAGCTGGGCCTCCCGTTCCGTTAGACCCGCCTGTGGGTCGCTCTGCATGAACTCCACCACTTCCTCCATGCCTAACCGCCAGGCTGTGTCCAGGCTCCACGAGGAACGGCCACTGCCACTTTTGTTGGAGTCGTGATCCTCATGATTGATGTCAGTGGCTTCTTTGCTGTTGACTCTCACGTAGATACTGTGTTCCTTGTTCATGGTGGCAAAAATGAACAACACAGATGGGGAGTGGAACTAAACGTTTGCGGAACAAAAGAAGGGGGAGGAAAGCACACAAATGTCAATCATTGAAAGCAGTGAGGGAGATCAAAAGCGGGGGGTAGAACGCACCAAACGGTTGCCACGAATGAAGCGAATAAATGACCGTGGAATAAAATTTGCCCGCTTTTTTTTTTTATTTTGGCCCAAAGTTGTTCTTTTTTTTTCACTTTTTTACGCCAAAAGAGAGAGAATAAAGCTCTTTTTTTGTTCTTCTTTTCTTTCTTCTCTCTTTCTTCTCTCTCTCTCTCTCTCTCTCTCTCTCTCTCTCTCTCTCTCTCTCTCTCTCTCTTTCTGCTAGCGTGTCTTCTTCTCTTTTGCGGAGAGGACAAATTAATGGAGGGACTCCTCATGCCGCATCCCTTTTTGATTTTTGATTGGCTGCTACGATGGACATGAGAGAAGATAGGAGAGAGCATTATTAACGACAGGAATGACAGGAATGATAGGAATGACAGGAATGACAGGCAGCATTACAGCGAAAAATTGTTAGCAGCAAAGAAAGAAAAAAGAGAATGCACCACAGCGAGAAGGAACACGAGGAGGAGGACGTGTCTTCAGAACCGCAAGGTGAAGAACAAGAATCCAGGTTCACCAAGTACTTGAGCCAAGAGTATGTAGCCTTGCTTAACGCGAGAAAACGGGACGAACAGGAACGACAATGCGAGGGCGGGGAAGAGGAGGAAGCCAAACAGTCCTTGGCGGGAGGCTCACAACAGTCCTCCGCGCTGCGGCAGCGCGTAAGGAACAACATCTCCAGGGAGCGCTCTGGGACGTACGAGGCCATGAAGCGCCTGCCAAAGTCGCAACTGTTGAACCAGCTGACGCATTACAAGGCCATGCTGCAGTCCAAAACGGAAGCCTTGGAGCAGGTCAAACAGGAAAGAGACAAATTGGAGGAAGAACTTTTAGAAGTAACGCCTCTCTCCTCTCTTCTCTGAGTTCTTCCTTCCTTCCTTCGTCTCTAAGCTTACACACTTCTTCTCCGTTCAGTGTAAGCTTTTGTTGGAAGATGAGAGCAGGCAAGTAAAGTCGCTGGAGGCAGAGAAGAACACCCTGGAGAGATACGTGACGGAACTGGCCGAAGAAATGGAACGAGAGACTGCGCAAATGGTTCAAGTTAAACAGCAAATCGTCGAGCAGGTTCAACAACAGCTTAAGCTAACAGAAGAAGAGGAAGACGAAAGGCCAACAACAAAGAAAGAAGAAAGAGATGAACTCGTTGTCGGAACTATTCCTGTGAGTTCGATCGAACAGGAAATAGAGAGAGTGAAACGAACGTACGACTTGGCTTTACCAACAATAGATGAAGTAGAATATGAAGAAGAACAGGACCGAATGGAAAGACGGAACAGAGAGCTGAAACGACAAGCATGGAAAGAAGAGCGCCAAACTCAGCTCCACAATGAGCAAGAAGCAGCACTAAAGCGAGAGAATGAGGAACTTAAACGAAGCGAGAGAGAGCTTCGCGAACGGGTGATGCGAGCTGAGAAGGAGTTGGCACAAATGGCGGAGCTCCGGCGGCAGCAACAGGTGGAGCTGATGGTGAAGGACGAACACATCGACATCTGTGAGCACGAAATCGAGGAACTGAGTGAGAAGCTTGAAGTGAAGGACAAGTGCATCACAGTGTTGAAGAAGGACATTGCTCGTCTCCAAGAAAAGCGCAAACGGCAAAAGGAGAGCAGAAGAGAAGTTGATATCTTATCGTTTGCCCCTTCGGCGACTGCTTCTCGGCAACGGCATAACAGTGTTGCTGTTCTCCCTTCATCAACATCCAACATTCTTAGCAATGGAAATGCACATGAGAGAAACGAAGATGAAGAAGTTGAAGGTGACGATGACGAGGTTATTATACGACCACGCCGTGCCTTTTCGGTATTTGCATCTCCGCTTTCTTCTGCAACTTCGAATTCCTCTTCTCCTATTTCGTCTGCTTCCTCTTCTTGGTTGGAAGGCAGTCATTCTCAAAGGCGTTCTCCTTCTTCTCCCATATCCAACTTTCGTCTTGGCAGTCGTAGTTCACCACCACCATCTGCTTCTCCCACTCCTTCCTCAACTTCTTCACCCCGTCTAGCAAATGACACCATCTCTTCCTTTTGGGAGCAGTTGTGGAAGTGAAACAAAAAAAAAAACGATGCTCACGCCGTTCGTACAAAGGTACGTTGATAACGAGTCATTTCAGTTTTTTGTTTTGTTCATCGTCGAATCATCCCTCTTCGTCTTTTTTGTTGACGTTTTTTCCGTAGGACAACAAGCCGATAGGTAACCCATATCAACGCACTCACCATGCCCAACAAACTTCCACCACACAATCTACATTTTCAAAAGCATTAGATAGAAGAACGTACAACCAGGATAGAAGAAACAACAAGACAGGGAAGACATACACAGCTCCGATGATGATGAGAGAGGTGGACCACTCTTCAACATAGCGAAGGCCGGTGCCGACGTGCCTCGTGGTGAGAACGTGCAACTTTTGTGCGAGCTCTTGTGCTGTTTGACTGTTGTTGGAACCAATGCCAAGACTTGTGGAATAAAGAAAAAAAGATATGTAAGCAGAACGAACAAAGACAAAGAGCAGAAGGAGAGAAGAGAAGGTGAGAAGGCGACGGAGAGAAGCAGAGAGGAATGAAGAAAGAAGAGAGAAGAAAGGAGAGAATGTACGAGAAATGACTGTGAAGAGAAACGACTCTTTCATCTGAGCCCGTTTTCCCCTCTTTTGGGGAAGAGAGGACTAGAAAAACCCTGTCGCTGTACTTGCCGCTCTTTTCCACTTGCACCGACTTGAAGGCGGCGATGGGGAAGCGCTCGTCCATCGACAAGAGGTGGACCTTGCCGAAAGCATATTCCCAAGAGAGCACACATTCCCCCGGCCTATCTTTTATGGAACGATCGGCAGTTTCTTCGTGATCAGTTGATCGATGAGAGAGAGAGAGCGAGAGAGAGAGAGAGAGAAGAGAGAAGAGAGAAGAGAGAAGAGAGAAGAGAGAAGAGAGAAGAGAGAAGAGAGTGCAAGAGCGAGAGAGTGAGATAACCTCGGCGCAGAGTCAGTGACAGGGGGTGTAGTTGCATCGATGGGAAGGTATTTCCCGGGCCGGCATTCCAAGGTCACGTTGGAGGCGCCCAGGGAGGCAGTGAGTGCACCGATCGCAAAGATTGCGGCCAGGAGGGTGAGCAATGCGGGGAGTGGCGACGTCACGGGCTCGACAGGAACCACGCCGGAGGCGCGACTCGCTTGGAGGAAAGGAGGAGAAGCGGGTTCGTTGTGGCTCGCTCCAAACGCTCTTCGTCGAGGCCCTTCGGCGTGCCTCCCGTATGCCTCGCTCATCTTCCTTCCTTCGAACTGCGTTACATTCTTAACATTACTTGCATTCTTCATTGTTTGAATAACTTGCATACTTTACATTTTGGTGCATTGCAAACATTTTTTGAATATCTCGCATTCTTTGAAAAGAACGAAAAATGAAAGAGACAACCAACGAGGAAGTTTCGGTGTTGGTGGGTTCTCAGCGGGAGGAGGAGGAGGAAGAGGAGCGCCTGGAAGAAGATGAGGAAGAGAGCGAAGGGGAGGAAAGGGTTGTTATCATCCCTCACCACCAAGTCGTGCTGGAAGGGCCATTAGAGCTGGTACCGTCGTCGTTGTTTTGGTATCCTCAATAATTCTAATCACAGTTTGCTTCATTCGCGAACCGCACAACTGTTGACAGCTCAAACGGGGCAAAAAGGGAAGGTTGCGCTCGAAAACAGAAACCTGGCAGAAGCGATACTACCGACTGAAATATCCTGTTCTTTTTTTCTCTGTTCTCTTCTCCTCCCTCTCTCTTTAATGTTTCGCTTTAACTCCCTCTGCACATACAAAGAGCTCGCCATGTATCGAAACAAGACAGTGCGTTTGTTTCCTCTATGTTCCATCCTTTTGTTCTCCTGCAAACAAATACTTAGGATAATAATCACGAACAGAATACATTGACCATTCTTCCGATGTCCCTGCATGGCTGCATCGTCCGCAAAGAAGACGAGAAGGCATTCCCCAGCAAACCCTTTGTGTTCAGCGTGGCCTCGGCCGACGGCCATAACGTCGCCCATTTGGCAGCCTCCTCGGAGGAGCAGCGCTCCGAATGGGTCGACACCATCCAGCTGGTTATAGACCAACCCGAAGACGAGGAACAAGCGGAGAACGAATTGGGCAAACCTGATGAATCACAACCAGAGGAGGCCAGCAGCAGCAGCAACAATAAGGGCTCTTTCATCGGCAAGGCCAAGAGCACCCTTGTCAGACAAGGCTCTCGCATTGCAAAGCTCACACAATCCAGTTGAAGCAAAAAAACCAATGGTTGGCTCATGCGCATAGAGAGAGGAGAGAGGAGAGAGGAGAGAGGGAGAGAGGAGAGGATATTGTCGACTAATAATATGACGTAATCCCAGAAGTCGACAATATTTCAAGCCGTTTCCCTGAACGATATTTTTGACGACACATTGAAATTTCCATATTTCGGAGAAGAAAAAAATCAGCAAAAAAAAAAAACGTAGCGAGCAAGAAGAAGAGAAGCAAAAAAAACACGTAGCGAGTGGTTGGCCCTCTCTTTCTTTCTTCTTTCTTTCTCTCTCTCTCTCTCTCTCTCTTTATCATCATCATTTGTTTTTCTTGCTCGGCAAAAAAGTGGAAGTGAACAAAGAACAGGCCAGCGTTGGGGATATGAATAAAGTCAAGGAGGAAATAGAGCGGTGGATGAACGCGCACCCGGGCTCTCCCTTTGCCAGCGTTGCGGTCGATGAGGAGGAGAAGACCTGGGACTTTACGGTGGCGGATCGGCTATGCAAGCTCTTCTTGGAAGAGAACACACTCAAACCAATGGTTTTAATTTTTTTATTCAAAGAGAGCATGTGAGAGTTTTTTTTTTCCTTCTTATGATGGAAAGTTATGCTAACACTCATTCCACACAACAAACACCAAAAGCATTTGACCAGCGAAGCAGAGGAACTGAGCGAGTTTCTGATGTTGGCAAACATGCACGTTCAGATGAATCCTCAAAGGGGTCTTACGGACTTTCTCACAAGAGCGGAAGGCATGTTGGACCCACAGTTCAAGCAGGAGAAGCAGCAAACACAAGAAGGAGGAAGGAAAGAAGAGAACATGGTGCTGGAAGAGAGCAAAAAAGAGGAATTAACCACCAAAAAAGAAGAAAACGAGAAAACAGAAGAAGAAAATGAAGAAGTAGGAAACACGATTGAGGAAGAAGAGAAGCCGGATAAAGCGGGAGAGGAAGAGATTGGACTACAGACGGAGGGAGCCAAGCGAGTCAAACGAGAGATAGAGGATTGGAAGGAAAAGCACGGCTACATGAACCTCAACCTGTTGTCTGTTCATGAGGATCGCTTCCAGGTGGACATCACTCTTGGCCCTGAATACTATCCTTGTCAGATCTTCTTTTCTCACGAGTGGACTCCTATGGTAGTTAACTCCTCTTCGATTTTGTCTTCTTTCTTCTTTTCTCTCATTCTTTTCAAAAAAAAAACAGTTTGTGGCACATGAAGAAGGATCTCCATTGGAGGCTTATATCACACCAGTAAATGCGACACTCGCCGAACGAAGCAGCGAGAACCTTTTCTTACCCGTTCGCGAAGTGCTTAACATGATTGCAGCAAAGTTCAACGCCTCTGTTATGCCCGATGTCGCCTTACCTACTTCCTCTTCCTCTTCTTCATCAACAACAATAACGAATGGCAATGATAGCGACGGTATTGGGCCACATGATTATCATTATAGTTCTATGTTGCTTCGCAATCGCTTCTTCGAGAACAACAAGCCTGGAAAGGAAGAGCCGTTCGTGGATCCATCTTTGTTGGATTGGGAGGAGAATATTATCCCTGAACTGAGGGTCTTTATGGAGCGGCTCAACTTTCACCAGTATGAGGTAGAAGAGTGGGTGAGACGGATCCGCAACAAGATGCGCTTTGGCAATGAGAAAGCGCTACAGTACATTGTGAGCGAGGTGTTGGGTCCCAACAGAGTTCCCTCCAAGATACGCAAGTTCTTCCCTGTTGGTCTTCGTCGCGGTACCTACTCTTGGGCTAGGTAGCTTTCCTTTTTCCTGTGTTCTATTCCTTCTTTCTTCTCACGATGTCCTTTTGTTTCTCATGTTGGCAAAAACAGACCTCAGGCATCAGATGACAAGAATGAACGCGTCTACATGACCCCTCAAGGCAGCAAAGAAGCCACCGAACGTTTGAAACAAGAAATGGAATTCCTGAAAGAGCTCGGCAACACCACTGAGTTGGGTTTCACCGTCGCTCCCTCTGGCGATGACCTCTATCACTGGAAGATCACCCTTTTGAACTTTGACTACGAAACTAAACTAGGAGAAGATCTCACCGAATATGCTCTTCGTGTTGATCCTACATCAGCTCTTTCTTCTTCCTCTTCTTCTTCCTCTTCTTCTTCTTCTTCTTGGGGAAATGGTGGAAGTAGCGAGAGCAAGACGACGACGACGCAGAGAGTGAAACAAGCGCCAGTTATCGTTGAAATGAAGTTTCCTATAGAGTATCCTCATATTCCTCCTGTGTTGCGGCTGGTTCGACCTTTTCTGGAAATGTTCCCAGAAGGCAAATCCATTTTCATCGGTCATGGTCTCTACCTGCAGCCTCCTTTCAACAATCTTCCCTCTACCTCATCATCATCATCCGACGAGAGCAACATGGATGTCATACAAGAAGAACATAAGGACAAGACAAAAGCAGAAGTAGATGAAGCAGAAGAAAATGAACAACAGGGCAAAAACGGAAAAACAAGGAAAGGATGGGACTCGGGCGTGACTATCTACGAGATCGTAAGAAAGCTGCGAAAGGCCATCATCAAATCCGAAGCACGGGTGGACATGTCCTCAGCTACGGCAGGTTACGGCCTTCCCACTATCAACAATTTTTGGAGAGAGTTCAGAGCGACCACGCCGACAACAATCGGTAGGTCGGAGGTTGAACGTGGTGGAAAGATCATCCTACCTCAATCCGTTATCGAGGACTTGGCTTCTTCTGCTGCGGATTCAGACTTGGAGGAGTCGTCTTCTTCGATGATGCACAATTGGAGAAAAGCGAGTACAGGAGGAATTGTTGGAAAGGAGTCTACAATCTTCTTTGAGCTCTCAGCTGCTCCGACGAGAGGATCAAAGAAGAAGAAAGCGCAGGCGACAGAAGGAGAAGAAAATGGTGGTGACAAAGCTACACCCGAGTTACCGATGTACAGAGAAGAGTCGCAGCGCTTTTATTGTGGCGTGTTGGAATTTACCAGCCAGGAGGAGGTCGTTTGTGTGCCTCGTTGGATATTGGATAATCTCGGTCTTGATGAAGGAGCTAGGGTTCAGGTAAAATCTCTTTTTCGCCTCGTCGTCTCTTTCTCCTTCTTTTTCTTCCTCGTTCTTTAGTTCTTGTCTGCTCATTTGTCTTCCACCTCAAAAATTACGCAAAAGTTGCGACGGGTAGAACTTCCAAAGGGTAAATACACAAAGCTTCAGCCGCATGAAGCTGACTTTGTGAACCTGGACAATCCTAAAGCTGTTCTAGAATGGGTGCTCCCGAACTATGTGGCCCTCTTTGCTGGGGAAACACTGAGCATCACGCATGCTGGCCGCCTCCACAAGATCAACGTGTTGGAAGTGGCGCCTGGCACTGCCATCTCCCTCATCGATACCAACGTCGACCTCGAGTTTGCTCCCCCTCTTCGTGGTCAACTCAACAAACCTTCTACCCCACCAGCAGTTGGTTTTGGCATGGAAGCTTCTTCAACAACAACATCCAAAGAAGAGAAAGAACAACAAGGACAAAAACGAGCGAGAGAGGAAGCGCAAGGCAAAGGCGAGGCTGCAGGTAGGCTCGACACCTCCCAACTAGAAAAAGGGGTGGACTACAAAGTCTGCGATAACTGCCTGCACGAGGTGGCCCTCACCAGCTACGACCGCCATGTCCTAATGTGTGCTCGCCTCAACTGGTGCTGCCCCAAATGCTCCGCCGTTGTTAGACGAACGGAGCAGCAGCAACACATGGAGAAGGAGCACACGTCCGTTAAATGCGACGCTTGTGGAGAGGAGGTGGATAGCGGCCGCCTGGAAGCTCATCACGCGGAGGAGTGCAAGTTTAGGATGGTCGCCTGTGAGTACTGCGAGATGAAGATGCCCTATGTGGAGAAGTGGGGCCATGAGATGACTTGTGGAGAGATCACAGAGTTTTGTCCGCAGTGCAAACAGAGGTATCGAAGAAAAGGTTTGTTTTCACTTCAACTATTTTTAGGTTCATTTTCTTCTTCTCTTTTATTTCTTTTGTTTTTATTTTGGGTTATGACCTTTATAAACAACGAATAGATGCAGCAATTCATCCGGCTATATGCGGTGAAGCAAATGTTCAACCACAACTAGGAGGAGGACGGGTGAGCGAAATGATGGAGGAAGCAGAGGCCTATCCGCTTCGTAAAAGCCCCTCCATGTTTATGTGCCCCAAATGTCGCCACTCTTGTCCTTCCTTTGACGACCTTCAAGTCCACATGTTGACCGCTCATCACGACGAACATGAGGCAGAGGCCGAACCAAAAGCAACAACAACGACAACACCTTCTTCATCTTCAGAAGAAGAAAAGAAAAGGAAAGATGAAGAGGAACAAGAGGAGGAACTCCGTGAATGCAGTAATCCAACCTGCCACGAGAAGGAGAAGACGCCTCAAGCCTTTCAGATTTGCAGTCGCTGTCAAGTGGTGCAGCGGAAAGTGCCTTACTGCAGTGCTGCCTGTCAGACGGCCGATTGGCGCAGCCACAAGCTCTCTTGCGGAAAGCCTGAACCACCACCTCAACAACAAGATCCTTCTTCTTCTTCCCCCTCAACCACCGGTGGCGAAACGGAGGCAACTATGGAGGTTGAGTCTTCTTCTTCCTCCCAGTGAGGTTTTTTTTTTCTTTTTGTTTTTACTGTACACAAAAAAACAAGAGAGAATGGTGTATGTTTTTATGCATCCATGTTTTTTTTTGAAGCGTTTTTTCAAACAACAGCGAGATGATATCGCTTTCTTTCTTTTCCTCTCCTCCGTCTTTGATTTTTTTTTCTATCTACTACTAATACCACAAATAATTTTTCTTCCCTTTGCTCAAAGAGAAAGGTTCAGAAGAAGAAGAAGAACCCCAGAAACAAACCAGCAACAAAAGCAAAGAACTGAACTTTTTCTCCTTGGTCCTTGTTCTTTCCTTTCGTTTTGCTCTTTCTCTTCTTTCGTTCTCTCAATGCTACCAAATGTCTAAACCTTGTGCGTAGAAAGCACCGCCAGCATAACGTAACCGGTTAAACTCATCGTCATCTTCTTCGTTGTAATACTGTGATGACCATGACTGAAACTCTGCTAAAGATATGAAGGAGGAGGAGAAAGGAGAAAAATGAGAAAAGAAAAGAGGAATGGAGAATGGAGAATGAGGATGGAGAAAACGTACGTCTTTCTTTAGAAATGCCAGGCTGCAAGGCAGAGAGGTTCAGATATCCTTCATTGTAGTACAGACCATTGCCCTTTTTCTTGATGGGGTCGTCCTCCCAAGGTGCACGGCAGTAGACGCAAGTGACGGCCTCACCCCGCTCCCTCTTCATCATCATCCACTGAGAGAAGCACTCGGCGTGTACGTTGTTGCCACATGCGCCCTTGCACCATACCAGTTTCTCGTCCTCTCTCATCTCCTCATAACAAATAGGGCTTTTTTTTGTTTGTTCGTTGAAAAGTTGAAATGAGGTGAGATGAAATAACAAGAAAGAGAAGCAGAAACAAAGAAAAACAAAACGGAAAGAATAAGATTGTACCAATCGCCATCGATAGCTCTTCGACTAAAGTCCGTCTCTCCAGTCAACTCGGCGTAATGCTTACGGACAGCCTCGCTGGCCAACACTTTAGTGCGTGGATCAGTTGGAGCGTTCCGCAATATCTCCTCCAACTCTGATGAGAGCAACGCCCGTTGGTAGACCAGCGGCGAAGTGGAGGACACCCGCAATACTTTCAACATTACAAACAACTGGAGGAGAAAGTAAACGAGAGAGAGAGAGAGAGAGAGAGAGAGCAAAGTGAGTTGCTTATGGATAAAGGGTAGACAAACAAATGGCTGTTGGGGGCATACAATGTGCTTGCAGAGATTGCCCTTTGCGTGATCGGGACAAGAGCATTCGGGCCTGTGGCCTATCGTTACTGTGTACACATTGCCTACAGATCCTGCTAAGTTTTACCCCAAAGATAGAGGCATTAATTTGAGAGGCGAAAATCAGAGACACGAGAAAGGAGAAAGATAGCTAAGAATGAATGAGAGAAATCTAACCAAGTACTACAAATTGCCGCCGCAACTCGCGAAGGTCCTTGTCCGAAGGTTCGCACCGCTGCACAAGGAACATACGTTGTCCCAATGCGCGATCGATCCTATCTTGCACTTGCTGCACATTTCAATAGGAATTGTGTTACACATTCGAAAGAAGAAACAGAAAGGAATTAGAAAAATACCTTAGAAGGAGCGCTGCGATATCGTTCCAACCGTTTCTCTTGTACAGAGGGTGAAGCGGTGTGTCTCTTTCTCTTTCTGCCTGGCGTTTCTTGAGGGCTGCTACTACCAGAAAGCGAGCTTACCACGGCTACACCTACACCTACACCTACACCTAAATTTACGCCTAATCCTTCACCAGTGCCAGTAGCCCCAGCGCCAGGAGTAGAAAGGAAGGGAGAAGAGGTGGGGGAGAATGAAGATGAAGGCGGTGAAGAGGTAGAAGAAGAAGCGGATGAAGAACTGGGAAAGTGGCCAGAGACAGAGGCGGTTTCCTCGGCGGGAAGACTGGATGGGTCCACAGGAAGCTCCACGCCAATGCTGCCACTCATTTGTGAGAGTAATGGTTGTTGCGGCTGAGATTGAAGTTGTTGATCAAGGGTAGGAACAGTTGAAGATGAAGCGGTGGTAGTGGTCGGCCGCGGCTGGGTTTGTTGTTGGGATTGTGGTTGCAGCATATGCTGCCTCGACTTGTGCTTTTTCTTGGACGACTTCTTCTTGGACGATTTTTTCTTTTTCGAATGGTGATGGTGCTCGCCATCCTTCTCCCTCTTGCTTTTACTTTTACTTTTGCTCTTGCTCTTGCTTTTGCTGCTCTTCTTTGAGCTACCATTGTTGGTGTTTGAAGAGTCGGCAGTGGGAGCAGTCGCGATAGGAGCCGCGGCAGCAGAGGCAGAAGCAGGCGAAGTGGCTGGGCTTGTCTCTGCCCGAGAAACAACATCGGTGGCGCTATTGGAGGCCTCTCCTTTGTGCAACCGACCAGTGTGAATGGCCAATCCTCGCGCAGAGTTGATCTTCTTGCCGCAGACCGTACATACAAATCCTGCTTTTTTCTTCTTCTCCTTCTCTGGTTCTGCCCTATCACCTCGCTGTGAAGCTGCTTGATCTTCCTCCTCTCCTTCCATCTCCTCTTCCTCTACCTCTTCTTCCTCCACCAGTTCTTCTACTATTTCTTCAATCAGTACAGTTTCTCCATCCTCCTCTTCTTCCTCCTCCTCCTCCTCTTCTTCTTCTTCTTCCTCCTCCTCCTCCTCTTCCTCCTCTTCCTCCTCTGCCTCTTCCTCCTCTTCTTCCTCTTCTTCCAGTTCTTCCAGCGCTTGCGCTCGCGCCAACTCGTTGCTTACGTGCGGCTTTACCCTCAACATCCTTCAGCGTTTTTGGTTGCTCTGTTTGATCGCTTGCTCGCTTAATCTTTCTTCCTTGCTTGGGTACTCAGAAAACTATCACTGCCACAGTTGGAATGTACGGGACTAACTTTTGCTCTATCCGTCTGTTAGTCATCGAGGAGCAGCAGCAGTAGCAGTATCGGCAACCCCGTTGGCAGCAGCGGCAACAGCAGCGGTGAAGAGAGAAAGCGTAGCGAGAGAAAAGCGAGAGAGAAAGAAAGGAAAAGGAAACGGCAACAACAGGTCAGCAGGGCAGCAGTACCCACAAAACAAAAGTAGTGGGCAACCCAAACGGGAACAACCGAAAGAAAGAAAGAAGAAAGAACGGGCAGCAACAAGCACCGACACCGTGTTCGAAGAAAAACGAGAAAAAAAAAGTAGTAGGAGACGGTCAGCGATGGTACGGAGGACATCCTCCTCATCGAACAAGGAAGGAGGGAAAAAAAAAAGGGGGGGTGGTGAAAGCCAAACCTTTGGACTACTTCCAAAAAAAAAACAATGTGGAGGGGAGGGCAGAAGAATTGATTCGTTGCGGGCAGGAAGGAAGGAAGGAAAGAGAGACTCCCCCTCTCGGTTTCTGTGCTTTCTGGCTGTTGTTGTTTGGTTGCTGCGCTGAAGACGCGTGGAGGGGCAAGGGTTGCCCTGCGGTTTATGAGATGGGCGAGGGTTTTCCGTTCCGATCGTGGTCAAACCCGGACGGAACCAATGGAAAATCAGAGAGGAGGGCACTTTAGATCGACGGTGGTTAGGTTTGTCGACACGAAATGAAAATGGGGAATTGTGCCTAATTTCGGGGTTGTAGAGGAGAGTAAGGGATGACCCCTCGGAACGATCAACATTCTTTCCATTCTGAAGATGCCAGAGTTGGAGTTGATGGTGCGTTTTGCATGTGGAGCAAATTGATTGACCCCTCGGAACGATCAACATTCTTTCCATTCTGAAGATGCCAGAGGTGGAGTTGATGATGCGTAATGCTTGAGGAGCAGTGAAGAGGAAGAGCAAAAAAAAAAAGAGAAGAAAGAAGGAAAAAAGAAAAATAACACATCGGATCGAAAGGAAGCTTTTGAGAAAACCAAAAGGTTTGTGTTCTTTGAACGTTCTTCTGTGGTGTGTGTTGGGGCTTTCTGAAAAAAAAAAAAAAAAAGCGAACATCAATCACTAACAATACTTTATATTTTTATTCTTTGTTTTCAAAACAAAAAAAGAATTCAGAACACAACAACATGGAAACAGATCAACTTTGGGGGT